>ML270561.1:0-98235 GCA_005239495.1 Nicotiana undulata | reverse complement strand
GGGGGGGGGGGGGTTATAAATACTTTATTTATGTTGAATGTCTATATTTAGAGAGATTTTAGGGATTGTTACTTGATGATTAAGTCACTATTTCCCTATAAAAAGAGGGTTATTCCATTATAATTCATCTCAATTAATAAGAATTCTCTCTTGCTACTTTTTCTCTGCATTGCTTTTCTTCTTATTTTATTCTTTTATAACAAGGATAAATTATAATGGAATAGAACACCTCTATTTATAGAAAAAGTAACTTAGCGACAAAGTAACAAACCCAAAAATATATCTATAAAATATAGACATACACCTTAAATACAATTTTATTTATAACAAAGAGTAATATTTTGAAAATATGTAAAGCAATGCCTAACGATTAATCTGTCGATTAAGCTTCCAAATAAAAAAGATATTTTAATATAAGGGACGTCAAGGTCAGCTGTCATTGATTTGGTTGGACCCACAAAGCTCCGTCTTGGGTGCGGTAAAGCAATTCAAAGCCGTTGGTTGTTTTTTCTTTGCTGTCTTTTTCACTCTCTGTATCTCTTATAAATTCACACTTCAAATTTCCCACTCCGTTGGTAGTTTGGTCAGCCTAGGTGTAATGCACTCGCCATTCACAGATATTTTTTTGCTCACGTGGCATTTCATAATAATAAAATTTAAATTTTATCTTCTTATATTCATTAAAATAATTAAATCATTTTTGGGCCAAATTTTTTCAAAACATGTTTGAAATTACGTTATTAAGATTTTTTTTATTTTTCTAAATATAGAGGAGTTTCACTCAAAAAAATTGCAAATATTTGGCAAAAAGAAAAAGAAAAACACTATTACAACGAATTGTCATCGCGTATAAAGATAAAATACAAATATACACAATTGAAATGTTATCTTAGATACAACGTTAATAATGAAGTCCTACCAAAATTTTGCTGGGAAAAAGGTACACAATTGGGATAAGCATTCATTGTTGCATTAACTAAAAATTAAAGAAAGTACATAATTTGAGCTCCATTGTTTTAGCAAATATATATATATATATATATATATATATATAGCAAGAAAGTTTGTCTTCTCATTCAGCCGAATTGCAAACTAATATAAGGTCACTTGGCAATTTAGGATACTATTTTTCATAGTATTTAATTTAAATTGAAAAATAGGATATTTCTTTAATTTAAATAGAAAGATAGTAAATAAGATTCTTTTGAATCTTAATGGAATTTGATTGTTTAATTAATTAAGAATTAAGAAAGCTAATTAACACATGAAATTTTTGTAACGACCCGATCGGTCGTTCTGAGAGTTTAGCCCCGTTTTTCCTATTTTTGTTTTATTATGTGTTGTTCAGCTCTTTTATTTTGTGTGGGGACAATTGGCTCGGGTTCAGAGTGATTGTGGGGAGAAATGAGACACTTAGTCTCTTAAGTTGGTTTAACAGTTGGAAAGGTCAACCGAAAGTTGACTTATAGGTTAATGACCACGGAATGTGGATTTTATAGCTCTAATAGCTTCGTTAGGTGATTTCGGACTTAGGAGTGTGTTCGGATTGTGGTGTTGAGGTCCGGAGTAGAATTAGGCTTGAAATGGTGAAATTGAGTTTTTAGCGATTTCCGGTCGGTAGTGGAAAATAGGCTATCAGGGTTGGAATGGAATTCCGAAAGTTGAAACAGGTTCATAGTGTCATTTTGGATGTGTGTGAAAATTTTCAGGTCATTCGGACGAGGATTGGTTAGTTTCGGCGCCGTGAGCGAACTTCGGAAGTTTGAAAATACTTAGGCATGAATCATGAGTTGATTGGATGTTTCGATGTTATTTTAGGTGTTCCGAGAGTTCGGCTAAGTTCGGGTGATCATTTGTGACTTCTGGGTACCATTGGTTGAGGTCCCGAGGTCCTCGGGATAGGATTGGATGGCTATCGGACTGATTTTTGACTCTTAGAGGATGCTGGTTTTTGCTGTTATGTGATTTTCACAGATGCGGATAGGTGACCGCAGGTGCGGAAAGTGCGTCGCAGTTGCGGAGTATGGCCTGGTGGAGGTTGGTCGCAGAAGCAAAAAGAGGACCGCACCTGCGAGCCCGTAGGTGCGGCTGGACGACCGCAGATGCGTATGGAGCCCTTAAGTGAAATTTCCGCAGAAGCGCACATGGGACCGCATGTGTGGGTCCGCAGGTGCGAATAAATTGTTGCAGATGCGGTTTCACTGGGTAGATTATATAAATAGTGACCTTCGTGAAATTTATCCATTTTTCCACCATTTGTGTTCGGGATTGGAGCTTTTGAAGAGGAAATTGAAGAGGGATTAAGATGATTTTTACTTGATTTAACATGAAATTTATGAGGACTAAGGGTTAAAATTGAGGGATTAGGGCTTGAGATTCTAGACTTTGAATTGGAGAGTTGAGGGGCCATTTGGGGTCCGATTTTAATTTTCTTGGTATGTATAGACTCGGGGAAGGACGAATATTCTTGTGGTGTGATTTTTATCGAATTCTGAGACGTGGGCCCGGGGGGTCGGTTTAGCCAATTTCGAGATTTTTGGTTAATTTTGATAATTTTTGAATGGGCTTTGATCCTTAGCATATATTGATGATGTAAATCTGATTTTGGTTAGATTTGGAGCAATCGGAGGCCAAGTCGAGGGGCAAAGGCATCACGGATTAGTATTTGGGACGGTGTAAGGTATGTAATGTCTGTAAATCTCGTCCTAAGGGTATGAAACCCCTGACTTCACATTGTATCACTATTTTGGAGTGGCACACATACTAGATGACGAGTATGTTGGGTACACTGATGGGGATTGTGACTTGGTCCATTCCATAGCAACTATTAAGTTGCGTATTTGATTATAAACCATATGATATTTCACGTTTAAAGATCATTACTATGTTTTGGGCGGAATACGGTATTTGGGCCTCGTGCCATGTGTTTAGACCCTTTGGGTGCTTTTTACTGCTATTCCTTACTGTGTTGACTTATGATTTACACTCAGTCATATTATGCTTAACTAATTTCGAACTCAATCTCATTTACACTATTGTTTTATGCATAAAATGATATTTTTGGGTCGAGTACCCCGTTTTCACTGATAGCCCGAGTGGCTTTTGAGAAGTTTCTAACTAAGTGAGGCCGAGAGCCTATGTTGTGAGGGGCATATATGGATCGGGCTGCATGCCGCAACGTGATATGTTGGATCGGGCAGCACGCCCTCAGCGAGATATATGGATCAGGCTGCATGACGCAGCGATATTAGGTCGGGCTGCACGCCGCAACGATATAGCGCTTGGGCTATAGGAGCCCCTCCGGAGTTTGTACACCTCAAGTGAGTGCTGGTATCTACTGAGTGCGAGTGTCGAGTGATGAGTGATTAGGAGGCATGCGTAGCTGTGAGGTTGCCCGAGGGACTGATTATGAGTGATTGTAAGGCATGCTGAGGGACTGATTCTGAGTGATGTTATGCCCGAGGGGCGGTTTATTATTCATGTTTTTTCCCGAGTGGCTACTTATGTTTCATATCATTTTTACACTAAACTTCTTGGAAATTTTATTGAAACTGTTGGAAATTACATTTTCAAAGGAGTTTTACTGAAATCGTCTTTTTAAGCGTGATGATTTAAATTATACAATGTTGAAAAGAAAGACTGTGCTTGTTGTGAATTGATGACTTGATTTTATATGTTTCTTACTGCTCAGACCTTATTTACTTTCATTACTACTGAGTTGGCGTACTCACATTAATCCCTTCTCCTGGTGTGTAGATCCAGGTGCTAAGGCAGAGGGAGCTGTCTATCTATTCCAGAGAATTCTCGAAGATTTACGAGGTAGTTGCACACGTCCGCAACCCTGTTTTCTCCTGCTTATTATTATAGATTTTATTTTACAGACTTGTTTTTTTCTTTAGATGCTCATGACAAGTGACTACGGGACCTTGGGGTTGTATTTAACATTCGGTGTAGCTGTATATGTTTTAAAAATTATTAAACGAAACCTTTATGGATTATCATTTTAGTAATGATATAAATGAAATATTCTTTACGTTTTGAGTGTTAATTTGGCTGGCCTAGTTCCACGATAGGCGCCATCATGACTAGTTTAGATTTGTGGTCGTGATAAGTTGGTATTTGAGCCTAGGTTACATAGGACTCACCGGTCATGAGCATGTTTAGTAGAGTCTTGCAGATCGGTATGGAGACGTCTGTACTTATCTTTGCGAGGCTGCAGAACCCTTAGGAAAAATCTCACGTTCTTGAATTCTTGTCGTGCGAATCCATTATTTTAGCCAAAAGCGTAACTCTTCGAATTCCTTTCATGTATTCGAATGCGCACGTGAGTGCTCGGTATTAGTCGTGCATCGAGGCTTGTGATTTCCATGGGTGAGGTGTGAGATGTGATTTTTTTAGCATGTTGATAATGGGACAGTATGGAGGACTTGAGGCTGGGTTTTGTCAGTTGCTTGAGTGCTGAGATTTCGATTGTGTGAGCACATGAATTTGGGACTTTATATGTCCGTTTGAGTCCTTATTGGTGGGATTATTTTGGCTGGATGACGATGTGGTGAGTGTGATTCAATTGTGAGATATGATCCTATTGTTTGATTGTGACGAAAAGGATTGGCTGAAGATGTAGCAAGAACTATTGAGTGTTTGACTTCTGTCTTGAATTGGCATATGGCCTCGAGTTGTGAGTGTATTAGAGGACCTCTCATGTAGTTTAGTTGTGGAGGGAAATGGAATCTTCCTGTTGTGTTATGATTTCCTGGTGATGTCTTTTGGGCTGACCAATGCCCCAGAGCATTCATGTATTTGATTAACAGTGTAATCCAGTTGTATTTATACTCCTTCATTATTGTATTCATTGATAGTATCATGGCATACTCACGTAGCCATGAGGAGATACTCATCATTATGGAGGGTATTATAAAGATTGATGGAGGTGAAGCTTTATGCAAAGTTCTCCAAGTGTAAATCTTTGGCTCAATTCAGTAGCATTCTTGGGGCACGTGGTGTCCAATGAGGGTATTCAGGTGGTCAGACGAGTGTGGGTAGAGCTTCCAAAAGCTCAAGATTTCATTGACCACAACTCCAATGTTAGTTCTTCCATCAGCTTCAGGTTCTTATACCACGTATTGTGATGCCTCGAGGGTAGGCATTAGTTGTTTATAATGCAGGAGGATAAAGTGATTGCGTAATAGCTACGATTTTTGGAAGGGTATAGAGATAATATAAGTTCGAGGCTAAGCATGCAGGGTTATCTCCTGCAGGGTGTCCTGAGGATATGTGATCCTTATGTTGTTTTATAGCAAGTTCTCATTTTCCAGTAGTTGATATATGCTACAATTTGAGTTTAGATCACTTGTGGAAGTTGGAATGACCATTATAATGGTGAATGCGAGATTTGCAGATGATTCGAGATATCAGATGATTTGTGTTGTACGAGCTTATGAAAGATTTAGTTGAATCTCATTGTGATATGGCGTCAGTGTTATTGTATGGGAATTGTGAGTTATTGATTGTTTTGATCTATGTCTTTGAGCCAAGCAGGGGAGTCTGCTAATGATAGGTTGGTTGTACGATTATGCATTGCATTGGTTTTAGTTTGAGATATACTGATGAATCAGTTATGACCTATATAGATGGAGTTTGATAATGACTCGAGTAATGGAAAATCTTTGAATACAGGTTGTAATGTACTCTATCGGTAGACGAGCTTTATTGAATGATTGAGTAGTAATTGTAAAAAATTTAGTGGGTGCAGTGTATGAATTTGCTTATTGCTTCCTGTGTGTGGATTACTTCCTAGTATGTTGGTTTGCAAATGGGGTCAGGTCGTTTGATCTGTTTGATTAGCTTAATTGAGATTTGTGTAGAGTGGATGACTCTCGAGAATGGTTCTGATGGATTCAAGGTTATACGTAACAATTGGGAATCTTCAAGGTGTGCATTTTGCTAGAATTGAGATTTACGTTGGAGGGTGTCAAGACTTGTGGAATTTCTACATTATCATGGATTCTACATATCAGTATCAAGAAAGTGAAGCTAATGGCTTTAGATTCGCAGTAAGTCTCTTCAGGGTAAGTATTTTGAATGTGGTACTTTTTGGGATATTTGAGAGAGTATTCAGCGGCTTACGAGGCTTAGACGGTACAGTCTTATGCTTGGGTCTCGTGTGGTGAGTCTAGGTTGAGAATTGCGGTATTATGGAAAGGAGAAGTATCAATTCGAAGGTAAGTCAGAAGGAACTTGGATAAATAGGACATGTTTGTAGTAGGTCGGATCGGCATGGTAAGGGATATGATTAGTTCCTTGGGTGCTTACGAGGCAATGAGTTTTTATAGGTGTTTCTTAGCAATGCTCTTGGGTTTTGGCGACCTGCGTAGCTTGGTTGAGTTAGAAGGATTCAGTCCTAATGGTTGGTGTTGTACAAATTGGGATTTAGATAGTTCCTGATGCTTTCTACCACGATTAGAGATGTATATTTCAACTGGTGTGAGGTGCAGGTGATGTGATTTTTCTTATAAATGGGATCAAATGGAAAGTTCTTGGCTAGTTGGGTACGTAGGTGCTTGTGGCTCGAAAGTGAACATGAAGTTCTCATATTTATCATTGGATGGCATGACGTATGCGGTATGTTGTGTGGAGTTGAGATTTGCATATGTGAGGTCACAATTCAGTTCAGAAAGGAAGGTAAAAAATTCTAGTAGACTGGGTAGATGATATCATTATTGGGTGGCTTGGTGAGGGTATACATTTCAGAAAAAGGCAATGTGTTTGAGTTAAGGGTGCTTCATTAGTATTGTGGCGCTCTCTTGTTGGATCGGCTATTGATATTCAAGTTTTCTTGGTGGCACAGAAGAATTTTAGGGGTATCCCTCGTGGAATGACTGAGTATTAGAGGTGTGTACGTATTTGAGCGGTGGAGTTTGGATCAAATATGGTGATTTTTGCGCTTCGTGGATTTCGAGACTGAGAGTTCTCATAAATAAGTTATTTTGTGGTTGTGGACTGTGAAGATGCGAGCAAAGCTAGTCAGATGTTAGTATAGGCCATGATTTAGTCATTGTGAACCTTCGAAGAGTTACCTATATGTTGTGGGTGACCGGAGTTGATTTAGGGTTATTGGTAGACCCAGTATTGGTGTGTGTTCTGCACCGGGTCGGTATTGTTCACTCCGAATTGCTATTGTTGAGGGATGTACCGTTCGAATGTCATTGAGTTTATTCGTGTTCTGGAGTGATATATGAGTTACCCTTCGGTGTTGCAAGGAGTTGTGATTGTTGGTTATAAGCACATATGGTGCGGATCTATTTGGGATTCATAGTGGGACTTGAGTAAGGTAAGTAATTGGGTATTTCAGGATTGAGACGTATTGGTTATGTTCTTTCGGGTTCATGTGGCATGGTATCGTCTGATTTCCCCTTGGTTATGACAATGCACTTTGAGTACTTGATGTCGAATTGCGCAAGGTAATTGATTTTGAGCAAGGTGGCTTGATGTATTTCATGTGGTCCAACATTGGATGGGATCACGCATTGTAGCAGAGTTGTGTGGAGGTATGATCCTTGGTGTCAGATTCGTGTGTTTTGATTTTAAGATGTGTGTCGGGCTTTTAGAATGGTGTTTGTGATGGTAATTGTTAATGACAAGATAGTCCTCTCGTGTGAATCTTTTTTTTTCCCCCATGATTTGAGCACGTGGGATGTTGCTTTTGAGTGCACGAGTTGCACATGTTATGGGTTTCGATTGTATTGATGCGCCATATCATCAGAGTGGTCGTGTTGGATGAGAAGAGGTCATTGGGCCTAGACTCAATACTACTAGGGTTGACTACAGCATGGTTGGAAGGATGATATCGGAAGTTGGCTTAGAAATCTGCTATAATTCCTGTTGGAGAAAGGGGAGCTCCATGACTGGATGATCGAACGAGTGGTTGTTAGTTTCTACGAGTTTCTTTCATCATCGGCAGCATACGAAAGTGTTAGAGTGAGGCATTTCTTTATAAGAGGTTATGTACAGGTATTGGATTGTTTGGAGCACTTATTGTGATTATGAGTTATCACTATGAGTGTTTGAGTCATGCAGTATATTATGTGATTACATCCTTGGGTTACGGATATGGCTTGATACAGCGTGTTCAGACTTATTCAGTTTATAGTTGTGGAATTTTGATCTTCTAAATTGTTTCAGAAGTGGAAATTTGGTTCTAAGGTTTATGGGTCAGGTTGGATTTCGAAATTTCAATTGTGTTGTGCTATTAGATCTATATGGGATAGGGTGACGCGGGATCACCCCCGGGTATGTGCATGGTAGGTGACATGGAAATTTTGGTGGTTTTTTAGAACAACTCTAGGCACGCTCGAGGACGAACATATGTTTAAGTAGGGGAGAATGTAACGACCCGATCAGTCGCTCTGAGAGTTTAGCCCCGTTTCCCCTATTTCTGCTTTATTATGTGTTTTTCATCTCTTTTATGTTGTGTGGGGACGGTTTTCTCGGGTTCAGAGTGATTGTAGGGAGAAATGAGGCACTTAGTCTCTTAAGTTGGTTTAACAGTTGGAAAGGTCAACCGAAAGTTGACTTATAGGTTAATGACCTCGGTATGTGGATGTTATGGCTCGGATAGCTTCGTCAAGTGATTTGGGACTTAGGAGTGTGTTCATAATGTGGTGTTGAGGTCCGGAGTAGAATTAGGCTTGGAATGGCAAAATTGAGTTTTTGGCGTTTTCCGGTCGGCATTGGGAAAAAGGCTATCGGGGTCGGAATGGAATTCCGAAAGTTGGAACAGGTTCCTAGTGTCATTTTGGATGTGTGTGCAAATTTTCAGGTCATTCGGTCGAGGTTTGGTTAGTTTCGGCATCGTGAGCGAACTTTGGAAGTTTGAAAATCCTTATGCCTGAATCATGAGTTGATTGGGTGTTTCGATGTTATTTTGGGTGTTCCGAGGGTTCGTATAAGTTCGGGTGATCATTTTTGACTTGTGGGTGCCATTGGTTGAGGTCCCGAGGGCCTCGGGATAGGTTAAGATGGTTATCAGACTGATTTTTAACACTTAGAGGATGCTGGTTTTTGTTGTTCTATGGTTTCCACAAATGTGGATAGGTGACCGCAGGTGCGGAGTATGGCCTGGTGGAGGTTGGTCGCAGAAGCGGAAAGAAGATCGCACCTGGGAGTCCGCAAGTGCGGCTTGTCGATTGCAGATGCGGATGGAGCCCTTAAGTGAAATTTCCGTAGAAGCACACGTGGGACTGCAGGTACGGGTCCGCAGGTGCGAATAAAAGGTCGCAGATGCGGTTTCACTGGGTAGATCCTATAAATAGTGTCCTTCGCAAAATTTAGCCATTTTCCACCATTTGGGTTCGGGTTTGGAGCTTTTGAAGAGGAAATTGAAGAGGGATTCGTGAGATAACACCCTGAGGTAAGGATTTTGAACTCACTACTCGATTATGATGATTTCTACCTGATTTAACATGAAATTTACACGGATTAAGTGTTAAAATGGAGGGATGAGGGCTTGGGATTCTAGATTTTGAATTGGGGATTTGAGGGGCTATTTGGGGTCCGATTTTGATGTTCTTGGTATGTATAGACTCGGGGAAGGATGAAGATTCTTGTGGTGTGATTTTTATCGAATTCTGAGACGTGGGCCCGGGGTCGGGTTTGGTCAATTTTGGGATTTTTGGTTAATTTTGATAATTTTTGAATGGGCTTTGATCCTTAGAAAATATTGATGATGTAAATCTGATTTTGGTTAGATTTGCAGAAATCGGAGGCCGAGTCGAGGGGCAAAGGCATCGCGGATTAGTATTTGGGCCGGTTTGAGGTAAGTAATGTCGGTAAATCTCGTCCCGAGGGTATGAAACCCCAGACATCACACTGTATCACTATTTGGGATTGGCGCACATATTAGATGACGAGTGTGTGGCGTAAAATGATGGGGATTGTGACTTGGTCCGTCCCGTATCAACTATTAAGTTGCGTATTTGATTATAAACCATATGATATTTCATGTTTAAAGATCATTACTATGTTTTGGGCGGAATGCCGTATTTTGGCCTCGTGCCAAGTGTTTAGACCCCTTGGGGGCTTTTTACTGCTATTCCTCCCAGCGTTGACTTATGATTTACACTCAGTCATATTATGCTTAACTGATTTCGAACGCAGTCTCATTTACACTATTTTGATGCATAAAATGATATTTTTGGGTCGAGTACCCCATTGTTATTGATAGCCCAAATGGCTTTTGAGAGGTTTCTGACTGAGTGAGGCCGAGAGCCTATGTTGTGAGGAGAATATATGGATCGGGTTGCGCTGCAGCGAGATATGCTGGAGCGGGATGCACGCCATAACGAGATATATGGATCGGGTTGCACGCCTGTCACGCCTCAAATCCTAAGCCAGGTCGCGATGACGCCCAACACTGTTGTCAGGAAAGCCAACACTAATTTATCTAGGGAATCTAGTTTGTTTTTACTAAATCCTTCCCATATTTCAAAAGTAATTTAGCCACTACGCATGTAATATAACACATAACAGGGAAATTAAATTACAAAGACCAAAAGTCAACTTTAATTAATTACATCACCAAAAGAACAGTCTACCAATGTGTGTGCCATGAACTAGTGTCACAACTCTATAGGCATCTAGTAGAGTAGAATCAAACTAAATAAAGAACTATCCTACTGTGTGAGAAGATATAGACAAAATAGCAAAAGAGAGACTCCAGAGTGCTGCTGAACGGTATCAGGAGAAGCAGCCCACCGTGAAGCCTCAAACCAGGTGAAATCAAGGACGAGCTCCGGACTGATGGCCAGATGTACTTGCCTCTGAACCTGCACAATTAAGTACAGAAGCGTCGCATGAGTACATAAACAATATATACCCAGTAAGTATCCAGTCTAATCTCGAAGAAGTAGTGACGAGAGGTCGACTCAACACTTACTAGGGCCAAAATAGTATGCTTTAAATGTAAGGCTAAGCAAGAATGGCAAATATGAATAAGTAGTAAAGACAGTAACATCAAATTTCCCTACAAATTCCTTTGCGTGTCAAATTCCCTACTGTACAGGTTAATAATTCATTTTTTTTCTGGATACTTAACAGTTAATAAACCACAGAATTCCAAGCAATAAGCAAATACATATCATGCCGCGAACATACGACCGATCCAACGAAATAATAAATGTGCACTGTTGAAGGGTCGAATGACACGAACCATAGATGCATTTATTACCCCCGCCCGCGAATCGTACATGCGACACGGTCAATATAAATAATAGATTTACCCCGCTCGCGAATTTATACATGTGACGCAGGTACTCATATATACAAACAGTCAACAGAAAATCAGGGGTTTAGTCGGGGATATTCTTCCAAGGGAAAACCAATAAAATAAATAATGATGTGTAACCTTCTTAGATGTCCATTTATAATTAGACGATGTTACGCAATCTAATTTAGGATTAAGATTACAAATACGACACATAAAGCATGCTTGTGGATCCTAAACTCCCCCGATAAAAACATAATAGTAGCTACGCACAGACTCTCATCACCTCGTGCGTGCGTAGCCCCCACAAATAGTAGCATATAATTCATTATTTCACCTACGGGGACAATTCCCTCTTACAAGGTTAGAAAGGAGACTTACCTCGTTTCAAGTCTACTTCTCGGGTCAAGAATGCGCCTGAATCTCCAAATTCGTCGCCCAAGGACTTGAAACTAGACAAACATTATATAAATAAATCGATCTAGGCTCAAAAGTCCACAATTCTCCTATTTAAATGGTTATCTCAACCTAGTTTGCAAAATCCTAAAATGTATCCCCGGGCCCACATGTTCGAATTCCGGAAATGTTCAAGGGAAATTGTTACCCATGGCCTAAGGATCAATATTATGTGGTTTTTGCATGATTCCATAACAAATTTCTTGTTTAAATCTTGTTTTTCCCCCAAAACCGTGGGTTTTACTCTAAACCCATGATTTCCACTAATTTTTGTGTGTTTATCTACCCAAAACTCAAGTATTAAACTCACTTTTAAGTAGAAATTTACTTACCTCACAATGCTAGGTCGAATATCCCCTTTGAGAGCTCCCCAATTCGTCCAAAGATAAAATAAATGGTCTAAAAATTTCTTAGTCCCGTATTTAATACGACCTCACTGCCTCCAGGACTTTCGCACCTGCGGAAGAGGGGAAGAAGGGTAAGGGTCGCACTTGCGGAACGGAGCACGCACCTGCAGAACCTGGGCAGCCCTTCTAAGGCCGCACCTATGAGGCATCGACCACACCTCCGATCTAGCACCTGTGGCTGGTTATCCGCAGGTGCGGTCTTACTAGATCTGATGCACCATCATCTCTTTTAGAGCTTAACTTGCCTCGCGCGATGTACGAACGGCATCCAGAGCCTTCCGAGGCCCCATCAAAATTTACCAACAAGTTCTAAATCATAATACAGACTCGCTCGAGCCTTCGGAACGTCCGAAACATCGTTAAATCTAAGAATCATACCCCCAAAAAAAGTTGAATCAAACTTTAAACTTCAAGTTCTTGAATTCACTTTCAACGTGCCGAAACATACCTATACTACTCGGAATGACACCAAATTTTGCGAGCAAGTCATGAATGACATAACAGAACTATTCCCGGTTTGGAATTCCGTTCGGAGCTCGATGTCACAAAAACTCGTTCCAAGCCTCAATTTCTGAACCTAAGGGATCATATTTTACTATTTGGCGCCGAAACGCTCTCGGGTCATCCAAAACCCGTTTCGAGCATACGCCCGAGTCCGAAATAATCATATGAACCTACCGGAACTTTTAAATCTCGATTCTGAGGCCGTTCACTGAAAATGTTGACCGAAGTCAAACTTGGCCTTTAAGGCCAACCTTAAGGAACTAAGTGTTCCTATACCACCCCAAACTCCTCCAAATCTCGAACTAACCATCCCCGCAAGTCATAAATCACTAAAAGCAAGTGGGAAGTCTCACTTAGGGGCACGGAGTTCTAAAACACAAAAATGACCGGTCGGGTCGTTACATTATCCACCTCTTAAATAATCGTTCGTCCTCGAACGAGTCTAGAATCATACCTGGAGTGCTGAATAAGTATGGATATCTGCGCCGCATGTCCTCCTCGGACTCCCAAGTCGCCTCATCGACTAGTTTGCCCCTCCACTGGACCTTTACGGCGGAAACCCTCTTGGACCTCCACTGGTGATCCTGCATGCCAATGATAGCAACTGGCTCCCCCTCGTAACCCAATCTCTCATCTAGCTGAATGGTGTTGAAATCTATCACGTGAGAGAAGTCGGCGTGGTACCTCCGGAGCATGGACACATGAAAGATCGGATGAACTCCTGATAAGTTGGGAGGTAAAGCTAGCTCATAAAAAATCTCCCCAACTCGCCTCAACACCTCAAATGGACCTATAAACCTTGGGCTCAGCTTGCCCTTATCTCCAAATCTCATAATACCCTTCATCAGTGAGACTTTCAACAGAACCTTCTCACCGACCATAAATGATACATCACGCGCCTTCTGATCCGCGTAACTCTTTTGTCTGGACTGCGCGGTGCGAAGCCTTTCCTGAATCAACTTTACTTTATCCAAAGCATCCTTCACTAGATCGTTGCCATATAACTTAGCCTCACCAGGATCAAACCACCCGATGGGAGAACGACATCGCCGACCATACAAGGCCTCAAATGGAGCCATCTCAATGCTGGACTGATAGCTATTGTTATAAGCAAACTCGGCCAAAGGAAAAAACTGATCCCACTGCCCTTTAAAGTCAATCACACATGCTCTGAGCATGTCCTCTAGTATCTGAACTCTCCGCTCTAACTGCCCGTCGGTCTGAGGGTGAAATGATGTGCTGAGATCTACTCGGGTGCCTAACTCACTCTGTACTACTCTCCAGAAGTGCAATGTGAACCGAGGACCTCGATCTGATATAATGGACACATGCACACCGTGCAACCGAACTATCTCCCGAATGTAGATCTGGGAGCTACTGGAATCAAATATGCCGACTTGGTCAACCTGTCCACAATAACCCAAACCGCATCAACCTTCTGCAAGGTCCAAGGCAACCCAACTACGAAGTCCATAATGATGCGCTCACATTTCCACTCAGGTATGGGCATCTTCTAGAGTAGGCCTCTTGGAATCTGGTGCTCATACTTAACCTGCTGGAAATTTATACACCTCGCCACATACTCCAGTATGTCCTTCTTCATCCGCCTCCACCAGTAGTGCTGTCTCAAGTCATGATACATCTTCGTAGCACCAAGATGAATAGAATACCGGGAACAATGAGCCTCTTCTAGAATCCTCTCCCTCAGGCCGTCAACATTAGGAACACATAAGCGACTCTGAATTCTCAGAACACCATCCTCTCCAATAGAAACCTCCTTGGCACCACCCTACATTACCATCTCCCGGAGAACTTCCAAGTGCGGATCATCAAACTGCCGAGCCTTGATTTCCCCCAATAATGAAGACTGAGCAACAACACGTGCAAGAACTCGGCTGGGCTCTGAAAGGTCCAACCTCACCAAGCAATTAGCCAAGGACTGAATGTCCAAAGCTAGTGGTCTCTCCTCCGCTGAATGAATGACAAGCTACCCATCCTTTCCGCCTTCTTGCTTAAGGCATCTGCAACCACATTTGCCTTGCCCGGATGATAAAGAATAGTGATGTCATAATCCTTCAGCAACTCAAGCCATCTTCGCTGCCTCAAATTAAGATCCCTCTGCTTGAACAAGTGCTGCAAACTGCGGTGGTCTGTATAAACCTCACAAGGCACCCATAGAAGTAATGCCTCCAGATCTTAAGAGCATGAACAATCGCCGCCAACTCCAAATCGTGCACAGGGTAATTTTTCTCATGAACCTTTAGCTGACATGAAACATATGCAATAACTCGCCCTCCTGCATCAATACACATCCTAAACCAACGCATGAAGCGTTGCAATTAACTGTATATATCCCCAAATCGGAAGGCAACACTAGAACAGGTGCTGTGGTCAAGGCTGTCTTGAGCTTCTGGAAGCTCGCCTCACACTCATCAGACCATCGGAATGGAGAACCCTTCTGGGTCAATCTAGTCAGAGGGGCTGCAATTGATGAAAACTCTCCACAAACCGGCGATAATAACTTGCTAGTCCCCAGAAGCTTCTGATCTCTGTCGCTGAAGTAGGGCATGGACAACTCTGAACTACCTCAATCTTCTTAGGATCCACCTTGATACCCCCTCTAGATACCACATGTCCCAAGAAATCCACAAAATCTAATTAGAACTCACACTTAGAGAACTTAGCGTACAACTTTTGTTCTCGCACGGTCTGGAGCACAACTCTCAGACGCTGCTCGTGGTCCCCCAGGCTACGCGAGTAGATCAGAATGTCATCAATGAAGACAATAACAAAAGAATAAATATAAGGCCTGAACACCCGGTTCATCAAATCCATAAATACTGCTGGGGCATTAGTCAAGCCAAAAAACATCACCAAGAACTCATAATGACCATATCTCGTACGAAAGCCAGTCTTCTGAACATCCAAGTCCCGAATCTTCAGCTGATGGTACCCTGATCTCAAGTCAATCTTAGAGAACGCCCTAGAACCCTGCAACTAATCAAGCAAATCATCGATACGCGACAACGAGTACTTGTTCTTGATGGTTACTTAGTTCAAATGGCGGTAGTCAATACACATCCGCATAGTCCCATCTTTCTTCTTCACAAATAACACTAGAGCACCCCAAGGCGATACATTCGGTCTGATAAACCTCTTAGATAAAACCTCCTCAAGTTGTTATTTCAATTCCTTTCTTCGGAGCCATGCGGTATGGGGGAATAGATATAGGTTGGGTTCCTGGAGCTAAGTCGATGCAAAAATCAATGTCACGATCTGGTGGTATGCCTGGAAGGTCTGAAGGAAATACATCAGCAAACTCTCGAACTATTGGCACTGAATCGATCATCGGAGACTCGGCGGTGGTGTCCCGCACATAAGTTAGATAAGCCAACAACCCGTCTTGACCATACATCGAGCCTTCAAGAAAGAAACAACCCGACTAGCTGCATTGGCTGAGGTACCCCTCCATTCCAATCTTGGCAACTCAGGCTTGGCTAGAGTAATAGTCTTGGCATGGCAATCTAGGATGGCATGATAGGGAGATGACCAATCCATGCCCAGGATGACCTCAAAATCAGTCATATCAAGTAACAGGAGGTCCGCTTTGGTCTCGAACCCACATAATGTAACTACACAGGACCGATAAATCTGGTCCACAATCACAGAATCGCCCACAGGAGTGGACACATAAACATGAGTACCCAAGGACTCACGAGGAATATCCAAGAAAGGAGCAAACAGGGCTTATACATATAAATAAGTGGATCCTAGATCAAATAATACCGAAGCATCCATACCACATACCGAAATATTACTTGTGATCACTGCATCTGAGGCTACTCATCTGGTTTGGATGGGAAAGCATAGAATCTGGCTGAGGCATCGGATGAATAGCCTCCACCTGAATGGACAAGAGTCGGCCGAGCTCCCCCTGTCTGGCCTCCACCTCTAGGACGACCCCTACCAGCCCGCCCTCCACCTCTGGGTGGTCGGACCGCCGGTGCTGTAACCATGGGCTGGTGACTCTAGTGCACTCCCTTGCCCCAAAGCCTGAGACAAGTCCTCTTTATGTGACCTAGATCCCCAGACTCATAGCAACCTCTCGACACCATAACTTGCTGCCCCGAAGAAGAACCCTGAATAGCTGGAGAACGGTATGAAATCTCTAGCATAGAACTAAAATAAGAGCTGGAAGATCCTTGTTGACCAAAATACCCGCCGGAGGAACCCTGAATAGCTGGTGGGCGATAATAACTCTCCAGCATCGCGCTGAAATAAGGCTTCACCGAAGCACCTCGAGGAGGCGGTGGGAGTGTTGAATATGGGGGCCTGCTGGGCTGGCCTCTACCAAAATGACCTCTGCCCCTAGCTGGAGCACCTCTGAAATCCCCAGAAAATTGGGCTCTCTTATCTTGTTGTCCCTGCTCTGTGCTCCTCAACCGATAGCCTTCAATCCTACGAGCGATCTCCATTACAAGCTGATAAGGAGTCCCCATCTCCACCTCTCGGGCCATCTTGACCTTAATACCAGTGTGCAACCCTGCTACAAACCTTCGTACTCTCTCTGCATCAATAGGAAGTATCATAAGTGCATGCCGAGATAACTCAGAAAACGTAACCTCGTAGTCGGTCACTGACATCTGACCCAGCTCCAACTGCCCAAACTAATACCGCAGCTCTTCCCTCTCAGAGGGTGGAATATACTTGTCCAGGAATAACTGAGTGAACTTCTCCTAGGTGATGGGAGGAGAATCTGCCCGTCTGCCAATAACATAAGACTGCCACCATCTACGGGCCCTGCCCTCTAGCTGGAAAGTAGTGAAGTCGACTCCATGGGACTCTAGTATCCTCATGTTGTGCATTCTTTCCCTGCACCTATCAATAAAATCATGAGCATCCTCATGACGCTTGCCTCCGAAGACAGGAGGGTGCAGCCTGGTCCATCTGTCTAACAGCTTCTGCGGATCGTCGTACGCAGCTGGTCTAGGCTCAGGTGTTGCTGCTGCTACAGGTTGAGCCCCACCCACGGGCAGTGTACTGGGGTCTAATAAACTGCAGCCGCATGTCCTGCAGCCTGGGCAGTAGGGCTCTTTGCTCCCCCTCCCACTTGAGATGTGGCCGGGTCCGCTAGAAATAAACCAACCTGAGTCATAGTATCCATGAACCGTATCATACGGTCCATAACCTCCTGAAATCCTAGAGCCGTCATGAAATCCATCGAGGCAGGATCTACTACAAGCACCTCGCCCTGCTCATCAGTGATAGGATCCTCTGCTGGATCTGATGGCGGTGCAACTAGGGCAGCTCTAGGACGCCCTCGTCCCCTACCTCAGGCCGGTGCCCTCCACTGACCTCTACCACGGCCTCTAACGACGAGGGTAGCGACCCCTCTCAGGTCCGGAACGTTGGCTGCATGCGTCCTCACCATCTGTGACAGAATAGAAGGGTGAGGTTTAGCATACCATCAACTACACGATAGAAGATGAATAAAGAGAGATTTCCTAACACCCTATAGACTCCCGAAGATTAATACAGATGTCTCCCTACCGATCCGCAAGACTCTATTAGGTTGCCCGTAACATGTGAGACCTACGTGAACCTAGAGCTTTGATACCATGTTGTCACGCCCCAAATCCTAATCCAGGTCGCGATGGCGCCCAACACCGTTGTGAGGCAAGCCAACACTAATTTATCTAGGGAATCTAGTTTGTTTTTACTAAATCCTTCCCATATTTCAAAAGTAATTTAGCCACTACGCATGGAATATAACACATAGCAGGGAAATCAAATTACAAAGACCAAAAGTCAACTTTATTTAATTACATCACCAAAAGAACAGTCTACCAATGTGTGTGCCAGGAACTAGTGTCACAACTCTATAGGAATCTAGTAGAGTAGAATCAAACAAAATAGAGAACTATCCTACTGTGTGAGAAGATATAGACATAATAGCAAAAGAGAGACTCCAGAGTGCTGCTGAATGGTATCAGGAGAAGCAGCCCACCATGAAGCCTCAAACCAAGTGAAATCAAGGACGAGCTCCGGACTGATGGCCAGATGTACCTGCCTCATAACCTGCACAATTAAGTACATAAGCGTAGCATGAGTACATAAACAATATATACCCAATAAGTATCCAGTCTAATCTCGAAGAAGTAGTGACGAGAGGTCGACTCGACACTTACTAGGGCCAAAATAGTATGCTTTAAATGTAAGGCTAAGCAAGAATGGCAAATATGAATAAGTAGTAAAGAGAGTAACATCAAATTTCCCTACTGATTCCTTTGCGTGTCAAATTTCCTACCGTACAGGTTACTAATTAATTTTTTTTCAAGATACTTAACAGTTAAATAACCACAGAAATACCAAGAAATTAGCAGATACATAACATGCCGTGAGCGTACGACCTATCCAATAAATTAATAAATGTGCACTGCCGAAGGGTCAAACGGCAGAAACCATAGATGCACCTATTACCCCCGCTCGCGAATCGTGCATGCAACGCGGTCAATATAAATAATAGAGTTACCCTGCTTTCGAATATATACATGCGATACAGGTTTCCATATATACACACAATCAACAAAATATTAGGGGTTTAATCGGGGATATTCTTCCAAGGGAAAACCAATAAATAAAATAATGATATGTAACCTTCTTAGATGTCCATTTAATAATTCGGTGATGTTAGGAAATCTAATTTAGCATTAAGATTACAAATACTACACGTAAAGCATGCTTGTGGATCCTAAACTTCCCCGACATAAACATAATATTAGCTACGCACGGACTCTCGTCATCTCGTGCGTAGCCCCCACAAATAATAGCATATAATTCATTATTTCACATACGGGGACAATTCCCTCTTACAAGGTGAGAAAGAAAACTTACCTGGTTTCAAGTCTACTTCCCGGGTCAAGAATGCGCTCGAATCTCCAAATTAATCGCCCAAGGACTTGAAACTAGCCAAACATTATATAAATAAATCAATCTATGCTCAAAGGCCAACAATTCTCCTATTTAAATGGATATCTCAACCTAGTTTGCAAAATCCTATAATGTACCCCCCGACCCACATGTTCGAATTCCGGAAATTTTCAAGGGAAATGGTTACCCATGGCCTAAGGATCAATATTATTTGGTTTTTGCATGATTCCATAATAAATTTCTTGTTTAAATCTTGGTTTTTTCCAAAAACCTAGGTTTTACTCTAAACCCATGATTTTCACTAATTTTTGTGTGTTAATCTACCCAAAAGTCTAGTATTAAACTCACTTTAAAGTAGAAACTTACTTACCTCACAATGCTAGGTCGAATCTCCCCTTTGAGAGCTACCCAATTCGTCCAAAGATGAAATAATTGGTCTAAAAATGTCTAAGTCCCGTATTTAAAACGACCTCATTTCCTCTAAGACTTTCGCACCTGCGGCTAGTGGACCGCACCTGCGATCTCGCTTCTGCGGCCAAAAGTATGCACCTGCGGAAGAGGGGAAGAAGGGTAGGGGTCGCACCTGCGGAACAGAGCCCGCACCTGCGGAACCTGGGCGGCCCTTCTAAGGCCGCAACTGTGGCTGGTTATTCGCAGGTGCGGTCGCACCAGATCTGATGCGCCAACAACTCTTTTAGAGCTTAACTTTCGGGGCCTTCCGAGGCCCCATCCAAACATACCATCAAGTTCTGAATCATAATACGGATTCGCTCGAGCCTTCGGAATGTCTGAAACAACGCTAAATCTAAGAATCATACCCCAAAACCAAATTGAATCAAACTTTGAACTTCAAGTTCTTGAATTCACTTTCAACATGCCGAAACATACCAATACTACTCGGAATGATACCAAATTTTGCGAGCAAGTCATGAATGACATAACGGAACTATTCCCAATCTCAAAATTCTGTTCGGACCTCGATATTACAAAAACACGTACCAAACCTCAATTTTTGAACCTAAGGAATCATATTTCACTATTTGGCGCCAAAACGCTCCCGGGTCATCAAAAACCCGTTCCGAGAATATGCCCAAGTGCGAAATTATCATATGAACCTACCAGAACTTTCAAATCTCGATTCCAGGGTCGTTCACTAAAAATGTTGACCGAAGTCAAACTTGGCCTTTAAGGCCAACCTTAAGGAACTAGGTGTTCCTACACCACCCTAAACTCCTCCAAATCCCAAACTAACTATCCCCGCAAGTCATAAATCACTAAAAGCAAGTGGGGGAAGTCTCATTTAGAGGCACGAGGTTCTAAAACATAATACGACCGGTCGGGTCGTTACAACGCTGCAACGATATAGCCCTTGGGCTATATGAGCCCCTCCGGAGTCTGTACACCCCCAGTGAGCGCAGGTACCTACTTAGTACGAGTGACGAGTGACGAGTGATTGGGAGGAATGAGTAGCTGTGAGGTTTCCCCAGGGGTCTATTATGAGTGATTGTGAGGAATGCCGAGGGACTGCTTCTGAGTGATGTTATGCCCAAGGGGCGTTTTATTATTTATGTTTTTTCCCGAGTGGATACTTATGATTCATATCATTTTTACACTAATCTTCATGGACATTTTATTGAAATTGTTGGAAATTACATTTTTCAAAGGTTGTTTTACTAAAATCGGCTTTTTAAGCGTGATGATTTAACGTATACACTGATGGAAAGAAAGATTGTGCTTATTGTGAAATAATGAATTGATTTTATGTGTTTATTACTCCTTAGACCTTATTTACTTTCATTACTGCTGAGTTGGCGTACTCCCATTACTCCCTGCACCTTGTGTGCAGATCCAGGTGCTAGGGCAGAGTGAGCTTCTGTTCCATAGACTTCTCGGAGATTTGCGAGGTAGCTGCACGCGTCCGCAACCCTGCTTTCTCCTACTTACTTTTATAGAGTTTATTTTCCATACTTGTATATATTATGTAGATGCTCATGACCAGTGACTCCGGGACCTTGGGGTTGTATTTAACAGTAGGTGTAGTTGTATCTGTGTTAAAAATGATTAAACGAAATCTTTTTGGATTATCAATTTAGTAATGATATAAATGAAAGATTCTTTATGTTTTGAGTGTTAATTTGGCTGGCCTAGTTCCATGATAGGCGCCATCACGACTAGCTTAGATTTCGGATCGTGACAATTTTCAATTCAAATGAGAGGCTCAATGAGTGAGATGAATTGTTCTAAATAATAAGAAAGAGTTTTTTGAAAAATTTCACAACAAAAACAACATAAAACATAAAGTGTTTGTTACTAGAAATAAAACTAAAAAATCTAGGTTTGAACCCATAATCATTATTACTGAGTTGTTGGATTAAAACTTAACTTTCGTAACTACCTTATTTGATCAATAACTTTCATATTTTGTTATACTTTAAGTATAACAAATATGAAATTAAGATTTATATTATATTAGTAGTGATAACAGAAAGTGAAAATATGAGTTGAAGCATCAACTTCTATGTTGATTAATAAAGGAATATTTTCTTTGGTGATAGCGCACTTTCTTCATCAATCAGTAAACTCAATATTCTTATTAAAATATAAAGACCCGTAAAATTTCATGTCAAAAATAATGCCCGAATAGGTCCCTATGTTGTTATAACTGTAGAAATTCTTAAAACGGACCCATTTTGAGTAAAAAGAACCCCAAAACATAAAAGATAAAATTTTCCAGGAATTGCGCGTTATGCGACGCACTATGCGATTGCATAACAGGTATGTGGACCGCATAGTGGTCGCATACCGGGACATGCTACTGTCCAAATTGAGGACAACTATGCGACCCAGAATTCGATCGCATTTTGGGTATGCGGACCGCATAGTTGTCGCATTCTTGCCCCATGGTTTTTCGAGGGAGGTTATGCGACGCACTATGCCATCGCATAACAGGTATGCGGACCGCATAGTGGTCGCATACCTGGGCAGATTGTTTTCCAATTTTGGCCCATTTGAGGGCCATTTCTGCGACGGGAATGCGGACGACATAGCTGGAATGCGATCGCATTCCTGACCGCATTTCACTGTCAAGGCTCCCATTTTCTAAATTTAAAACCCGACCCCCTGTTTAATAAAACACTCCTTCCCTTCATTTTTAACGATTTTGTGACCAATAATAAAGGGAGAAAAAGAGAGTTCTTGAGAGAGAAGGTTTCAGCATCATCCAATTTGATTTTCCAAAATCACTCAAGCCCGAAAATTTTCGAGTTATTTTCATCTTCTTAGCTCAAAGAGGTAAGTCTTCACTCTATTTCCCCAATTTCTTAGATTTTTCTTAAGAATAAAGCACACATAGGTTGGTTCTTGAAAATTAAAGTTGATACCTTGCATGCATGTGAGTTAAACTCCGTAATCTAGTAAAGGGATACAAGTTTGGGTAATTATTCTCAAAAGAGGTTAGTAATCTAAAGGGGGTAACATAGTGTTTGATAAAATGCCCAATTGAATTCAAGATTCCTAATTCTAAGTGGAATATGTCACATTGTGGAATAGATTGACGGTGCTAGACGGTTCGGTGATTTGTGATAGAAATTAAAAAGGGAAAATTTGACTCGAGGTATGTTTGGCTAACTTTAATCTTTGTAGAGTCACCTTGTAGTGTCCATGCATTCGGTATGAGTTTCTTGAGTAGTATATGTGAATTGATCGTGCTGAAGTACTGGGGTGTAAGATTTCGTTCTCTGATTCTCTCAGTTGAGTATCATTTTAATTGAAACTGTGAAAGATGATTTCTTGTGATTACACTATCATGTGCAAGGTTCGTTAAACGCTTGAATATGTTGGTATAAAAGAATTGTAGAGAACCCAAATTTATATAAGGGCTAAGGGATGTGTAACAAGTGATGAAAAAGGAGATGTGAATTGACTTAATTGAACTAAATGACCATGGTAATTTTGTCCATGACCCCTTGTGTGGCAAGGTTTATTGTGCCTTAAATTTTATTATGGATTGTTGGTCGTAATGAATTTGTATTCTTGTTGATAGGAATTCTTGTGATTGAATTATTGATTGATAAAGACTATTGTGAACACATGATTGTCCGATTGTTATGAAAGTGTACTCTTGATGATATGAAGCCTTGTGAGTGAATTGTGGGCTGTTATTGTTTCTATGAAATGTGATTGTTCGGTGGGATGGGGTTGCACTCCGCAACCTGAGGTAATAAGGGTGGAGATGTAACAAGGGTGGAATGTGAATTGTACGGTGGGATCGGGTTGCACGCCGCAACATAATGTAATAAGGCTGAAATGTGATTGTACGGTGGGATCGGGTTGCACGCCGCAACGGGAAGCAATAAGGGTGGAAATGTTGAGAAGGAATAAGGGTGGAATGTGGTTGTGTTGAAATGAGGATCTGGGAAACTCTTGATTGTTGTTGTTTCTGTTTCTGTACAATACTTGTTGGTTCCATTAACTGTCTCTTATAAGTGTATTGTTTGATTTTACTTAGAGTAAAGCTTGTTCATACATACTGGTACTATTCCACGGTACTAACGTCCCTTTTGCTGGGGGCGCAACATCTTTTATATGGATGTAGGTGGTTCCATAGCAGGTAGCTCAGCCCGCTATTAGTGGTGCCTCCTCTTAATCTCTTCAGCGGTTTTGGTGAGCCCCACTCCTTCTCGGGGCCGTGTGTGGATTATGCCATTATCTTTTTGCTTATGTTGAAAAAAGGTATAGCTAGAGCCTTGTTGCCGGAAAGTTTATGTAAAACTCCTAGAACTCTTAGAGTCTCCGTAGACACTGTGTGGGTTGTATATACATATATATCTATTTGGGGCAATAGTTGTATTCACTCGTAAATTTGGACCATAAACAAGAAATGTTGTATGTAACTTGTATGTTTTGGATTATCTATTGTTGGAAGTTAAAAGAGGAAAAAAATGGAATCATGTTGTAAATTGTACTTTGAAGCTAGGTTGACTAACTCACATGGAATAATGAATGTATGAACATGGGGCAATATGTTGGGTACGAAAGGCAATGCAGGTCCGCTTGACTGGGTTCATCTGGTCAGGCGCCGGTCTCGTCCCTTGATTTTGGGGCATGACAAACTTGGTATCAGAGCCTAAGGTTTTAAAAGTGTCCTAGGATGTCTCGGAGCCGTGTCTAGTAAAGCCCTTCTTATCGATGTGTTGTCGACCACATCAATAATTAGGGGGCTGCATGGATATCTAGGAAAATACCCTTTCATTGTTACTCTATATCATGTGATGAAGTGAAAGGTGAGAATCTCTATATCTAAATCGTGCATTGTCCTAATTTTCATGGCGCCTAAGAAGATAGCTCGGCTCGGCCTAGAGGCCAATGCCACCCCAAGTATGGCCATAAATTCTTTATCTGATGGTGCGGGTGAGAATGATTCCCCGACCTTGAATCTGCCTGACTCCTCTGTGCCAGGCCAGTCTATCCCTATTCCTGCTCCAGCGGAGGGTAATGAAATCCCTCCCGCTGGTGTTCCTGATCCTTCCGCAGTCACAGCTGATGGGGATCTCAGCGGAGCTATTCAGATGTTGACTCAGTTCATGGCCTTCCAGGCCTAAAGATCATAGGCTGCCCCTACGTCCCCTAGCCAGCAAGGGGATTCGTCACGTTCTAGGGTCAACCAGTTTCTGTGGTTAGCCCCTCCATAGTTCACAAGCACCGACCTAGAGGACGATCCTCAAGATTTTGTAGATTAAATGTACAAGACCCTTCAGGTTATGAGGGCTACTGAAACAGAGGGAGTTGAGTTAGCTTCCTATCGTCTATAGGGAGCACCATATTCATGGTTTGAGATGTGGAGAGTTCCTGTGGATAGGAGAGCCCTCCGGCGAGGTGGGTCAAGTTTGTAGATGCCTTCATGGATTATTTCTTGCCTGCTGAAGTAATGGCAGCCCATGCTGCAGAGTTTGAGGTCCTTAAGTAGGGCCACATGAGTGTGTGGGAGTACCATATGGAGTTCGTGCGCTTGTCCAAGTATTCTACCCACATGATGCCGACTATGGAAGCCAGAGTTCGTCGGTTTGTTCAGGGCCTTGGTTCCTTGGTTTTCAATGAGGCTGCTACAGCTGCTTTGCATTCAGATATGAACTATCGTAAGATGTTGGGTTTCGCCCAGGCTACGAAGGCTCGGAAATTGAAGATAAGAATGGAGAGGGAGAGTAGTAGTAGGGCTCGGTCAGCGGGCAACCCTGTGAGTTCAGTTGGAGGTGGGAAATCAGCCCTTGGGAGAGGGTCAACAGGGCCATCTCAGTCCTATGCTCAGTCTTCAGCCAGTGCCCCGCCACCAGGGCACAACTAGCAACAAGGAGGTCGCTTTGGGCCTGGTTCAGATGGTAGGAGGTTCCACCAGTCAGGTCATTCTGGTGGGAGGTTTCAGCAGCAGCGGAGGGTCCTATGTCCTAAGTGTGGGAGGTCCCATTCTGAGCCATGTTACCTGGATATTCCAGTATGCTATAGATGTGGAGTGAGGGGCCATGTTCAGCAAGATTGTCATGCGCCCAGCCAGGGCACGAGTAGAGGTACCGCTCATCCATCCAGTTCTTCGTCCGCTACATCTTCAACATGCCCTCCAGCTCCAGCAGGGCGCGGTGCAGCTAGGGGTAGGGGACGAGGTCAAGGGGGACCCAGTCGGTTCTATGCTTTGAGTGGTTGCCAGAGTGCGGAGGCTTCTCCAGATGTTGTCACATGTATTCTAACTGTCCAATCGCATGATGTTTATACTGTTATTGATTCCGGGTCTTCATTGTCATATGTTACTCCATTTATTGCTTCGAGTTTTGGGATAAAACCCGAACAACTTCATGCGCCGTTCTCAGTGTCGACTCCGGTTGGTGATTCTATTACGGTTGTGTGAGTCTATAAGAATTGTGTTGTCACGGTGTGTGGTCGAGATACCACGGCCGATCTCATTGAGCTAGGAATGTTAGATTTTGATGTGATCATGGGAATGGATTGGCTTTACTCGTGCTTTGCTAAACTCGACTGCCGAACCAGAATTATGAGGCTCGAGTTTCCTAATGAGCCAGTTATCGAATAGAATGGGAATGATGTTGTGCCGAGAGGTAGGTTTATTTCCTATCTTAAGGCCTCGAAGATGATCCGGAAGGGGTGCATCTATCATTTGGTCCGGGTTGCGGACACCACTTCAGAGGTGCCTGCTCCCGAGTCCGTGCCGGTTGTGAGTGAGTTTCTTGAAGTGTTTCCGGATGAGCGTCCTGGGATTCTGCCAGATAGAGAGATCGATTTCGGTATTTATGTATTGCCAGATACGCAGCCAATATCTATTCCACCATACAGGATGGCGCCAGTAGAATTGAGGGAGTTAAATAACAATTGAAAGATCTATTAGAAAAGGGTTTCATTCACCAAGTGTGTCGCCTTAGGGCGCACCAGTTCTTTCTGTCAGAAAGAAGGACGGATCGCTTCGGATGTGTATCGATTATCAGCAGCTAAACAAGGTCATCATCAAGAATAAATATCCATTGCCTCGGATAGATGATTTGTTCGATCAATTTCAAGGTGCTAGGTTCTTCTCAAAGATTGACTTACAGTCCGGGTATCACCAGCTAAAGATCAGGGAACAGGATATCCCTAAGACCGCCTTCAGGACTCGTTATGGGCACTTTGAATTTCTGGTAATGTCTTTTGGGCTAACTAACGCCCCACCAGCTTTTATGGATCTTATGAATCCGGTTTTCAAGCTGTTTCTTGACTCCTTCGTGATAGTCTTCATTGATGATATCCTTGTCTATTCGCGAAGTCAGAAAGATCATGATAATCACCTCAGGGCAGTTTTGCTATCTCTTCATTAGCATCAGTTATATGCAAAGTTTTCAAAATGTGAGTTTGGCTAGAATCAGTCATTTTTTGGAGACATGTTGTTTCCAGGGAAGGGATTCGGGTTGATCCCCAAAAGATTGCAGCGGTAAAAGATTGGCCTAGACCGACGACCCCGATAGAGGTTCGTAGTTTCTTGGGTCTAGTTGGATATTATCGGAGGTTTGTGGAGGGATTCTCTACCCTCGCCTCCCCATTGACTAAGCTGACACAAAAAGCAGTTAAGTTTCAATGGTCCGATGCTTGTGAAAAGAGTTTTCAGAATTGAAGTCGAGATTGACTTCGGCTCCGGTGTTGACCTTGCCAGAAGGTACCAAAGGATTCGTGGTTTATTGTGATGCTTCAAGGGTTGGTTTGGGGTGTGTGTTGATGCAATGTGGTAAAGTTATAGCGTATGCTTCAAGGCATCTCAAGGATCACGAGAAGAATTATTTGACGCATGATTTGGAACTCACAGCGGTTGTGTTTGCATTGAAAATCTGACGGCATTATCTTTATGGGGTCCATGTGGACGTGTTCACAGACCACAAGAGTCTTAAGTATCTATTCAAGCAGAGGGATGAATTTAAGGCAGCGAAGGTGGTTAGAATTGCTCAAAGATTATGATATGAATATTTTGTACCATCCAGGGAAGGCGAATGTGGTAGCCGACGCTCTTAGTCGGAAATCCATGGGTAGCCTGGCACATTTAGAAGCCGGTCAGAGGCCTTTGGATCAAGAGGTTTATCAATTGGGCAGTCTTGGGGTCTGTCTTTCGACCTCAGATGAGGGGGATGTCGTGGTGCGTAATGGAGCGGAGTCTTCGCTTGTAGCGGAAGTCAAGGAAAAGCAATTCAAAGATCCAGCATTGGTGCAATTGAGGGAAACAATTTTCAATCACAAGGTTCCATCTTTTTCACTCGGCAATGATGACGGTGTCTTGCGGTGCCAAGGAAAGCTATGTGTTCCAGACGTGGATGATCTCCGGGAGAGGGTAATGGCAGAGGCTCATAATTCCAGGTATTCTGTTCACCCAGGTTCTACGAAAATGTATCGCGATCTCAAGGAAATTTATTGGTGGAATGGTATGAAGAGGTATGTGGCGTACTTTGTGGCTAGGTGTCCTAACTGTCAGCAAGTGAAGGACGAGCATCAGAGGCCCGGTGGGTTGACGCGGCTTATGGAAATACCAATGTGGAAATGGGAAATTATCAATATAGACTTCGTGGTAGGGTTACTTCGCACTCAGCGCAAGTTCGACTCAATTTAGGTAATAGTGGATCGACTCAAAAGTTAGCGCATTTCTTGCCAGTCAAGTCCACCGATACTGCAGAATAGTACGCTCAGTTGTATATCAAAGAAATAGTCAGACTCCATGGCACTCCAGTTTCTATTATCTCGGATCGAGGGGCCCAGTTCACAGCTAACGTTTGGAGGAATTTTCAGCAAGGTTTGGGTACTCATGTAAATATCAGCATAACTTTCCACCCACAGACAGCCGGTCAAGCGGAGCGGACTATTCAGACGCTTGAGGATATATTACGGGCTTGTGTTTTGGATTTCAAAGGTAGATGGGATGATCACTTGCCGCTTATAGAATTTGCTTACAGTAACAGTTTTCATGCTAGTATTCATATGGCCCCGTTTGAGGCATTGTACGGAAGGAGATGTAGATCTCCGATCGGATGGTTTGAGGTTGGTGAGGCAGAATTGTTAGGACCAGATCTTGTGCATCAAGCTATAGAAAAAGTTAGAGTCATTCACGAAAGGATGAAAACTGCTCAGAGCCGTCATAAGTCCTATGCGGATGTTCGTCGTAGGGATTTGGAATTCCAAGTAGATGATTGGGTATTCTTGAAGGTGTCTCCCATAAAGGGAGTGATGCGGCTTGGGAAGAAAGGGAAATTGAGCCTTACGTATGTCGGGCCGTAGCGGATCGCTCAAAGGATGGGACATGTGGCCTATCGGTTGGAATTTCCCCCTGAATTGTCATTAGTACACCCAGTGTTCCATGTGTCTATGTTGAAGAAAGTGGTTGGAGATCCATCCGCCATCGTGCCATTTGAGACTATTGAGGTTAAATAAGAATTATCGTATGAAGAGGTTCCGGTTGCTATTCTTCATAGGCAAGTCCGTAGGTTGAGGAACAAAGAAATTGCTTCAGCTAAAGTGTTGTGGCGAAGTCAACAAGTCGAGGAAGCCACGTGGGAAACGGAAAATGAAATGAAAGAAAAATATCCTCATTTGTTTGAACAAGTCTAGTAGTGATCGTGAGAACTGCCATCTCTAAGTGAATACACCTTTGTGTTTAATTTTGTGCAATAACATTTCACTCTCCTAATTTCCTTATTATTGTAAAATCTCAAGTTGTGCCATATTTGTGTATGTTGTGATTATTTAGAAAATGTGCAGCTCTTCGAAGTAAGCTAAAATTATGTGCAATTCATGTGGTAGTTAAATGATATGCAAGTTATGGTGTTAACTGAATTATGTATAAGCATGTTGAAGTAATTGAATTGTATATGATTTGATGGGACAACTGAATTATGTGCAAATTGTTGGAGTAAATGAAATTATGTGAAACTCATGTGATGGTTAAATGATTAATTGAAGTATAGATTGATAATGATTAATTGGAGTGTATACAACATGTTGAAGTAATTGAATATATGCAAGTTGTTGAGGTAACAAGGTTATGTACAAGTTGTTAGAATAACTGCATTGTGTAGCATTAAATTGGAAATATGTTTCGGGGGCTCTCTGACAGGTATATAGGCATAGTTACAAAGGAAACTCTGGCGAACGTTTCAGAAAATGTCGGAGTTAGTAAAAATTTGGGGGATGGCATATTGTGTTTTCAAAACCAAGCAATTTCTTGATCCTCATTCGAGGACGAATGATTTTAAGTGGGGGAGGATGTAAAGACCCGTAAAAGTTCAAGTCTAAAATAATGCCCGAGTAGGTCCCTGTGTTGTTATAGCTATAGAAATTCTTAAAACGGACCCATTTTGAGTAAAACATATCCCAAAACTTAAAAGATAAAAATTATAAGGAATTGCGCGTTATGCGACACACTATGTGATCGCATAACAGGTATGCGGACCGCATAGTGGTCGCATACCTGGACAGGCTATTGTCCAAATTGAGGACAACTATGCGGCCCAGAATGCGATCGCATTTTGGGTATGCGGACCGCATAGTTGTCGCATTCTTGCCCCATAGGTTTTCGAGGGAGGTTATGCGACGCACTATGCGATCGCATAACAGGTATGCGGACCGCATAGTGGTCGCATACCTGGGCAGATTGTTTTCCAATTTTGGCCCATTTGAGGTCCATTTCTGCGACGGGAATGCGGACCGCATAGCTAGAATGCGTTCGCATTCCTGACCGCATTACTGTGTCGGGCTCCCATTTCTAAATTTAAAACCGGACCCCTTGTTTAATAAAACACTCATTCCCTTCATTTTTAATGATTTTTTAACCAAGAATAGAGGGAGAAAAAGAGAGTTATTGAGAGAGAAGGTTTCAACATCATCCAATTTGATTTTCCAAAATCACTCAAGCACGGATATTTTCGAGTTATTGTCATCTTCTTCACTCAAAGAGGTAAGTCTTCATTGTATTTCCCCAATTTCTCAGATTTTGGTTTAGAATAAAGCACACATAGGTTGGTTCTTGAAAATTAAAGTTGATACCTTGCATGCATGAGTTAAACTTTGTAATCTAGTAAAGGGAAACAAGTTTGGGTAATTATTCTCAAAAAGAGGTTAGTAATCTAAAGGGGGTAACATAGTGTTTGATAAAATGCCCAATTGAATTCAAGATTCCTAATTCTAAATGGAATATGTCACATTGTGAATAGATTGACGGTGTTAGACGGTTCGGTGATTTGTGATAGAAATTAAAAAGGGAAAATTTGACTCGAGGTATGTTTGGCTAACTTTAATCTTTGTAGAGTCACCTTGTAGTGTCCAAGCATTCGGTATGAGTTTCTTTCCAAGTATATGTGAATTGATTGTGCTGAAGTACTTGGGTGTAAGATTTCGTTCTATGATTCTCTCAGTCGAGTATCATGTTAATTGAAACTGTGAAAGATGATTTCTTGTGATTACACTATCATGTGCAAGGTTCGTTAAACGCTTGAATATGTTGGTATAAAAGAATGGTAGAGAACCCAAATGTATGAATGTATCTAAGTGCTAAGGGATGTGTAACAAGTGATGAAAAAGGAGATGTGAATTGACTTAATTGAACTAAATGACCATGTTAATATTGTCCATGACCCCTTGTCTGGCAAGGTTTATTGTGCCTTAATTTTTATACGGATTGTTGGTCGTAATGAATCTGTATTCTTGTTGATAGGAATCCTTGTGATTGAATTATTGATTGATAAAGACTATTGTGAACACATGATTGTCCGATTGTTATGAAAGTGTACTCTTGATTATGTGAAGCCTTGTGAGTGAATTGTGGGTTGTTATTGTTTCTATGAAATGTCATTGTTCGGTAGGATGGGGTTGCACGCCGCAACCTGAGGTAATAAGGGTGTAGAGGTAACAAGGGTGGAATGTGAATTGTACGGTCGGATCGGGTTGCACGCCGCAACAGAATGTAATAAGGCTGAAATGTGATTGTACGGTGGGATCGGGTTGCACACCGCAACGGGAAGCAATAAGGGTGGAAATGTTGAGAAGGAATAAGGGTGGAATGTGGTTGTGTTGAAATGAGGATCTGGGAAACTCTTGATTGTGGTTGTTTCTGTTTCTGTACAATACTTGTTGGTTCCATTAACTGTCTTTTATATGTGTATTGTTTGATTTTACTTAGAGTAAAGCTTGTTACTATATACTGGTACTATTCCACGGTACTAACGTCCCTTTTGCCGGGGGCGCTACATCTTTTATATAGATGTAGGTGGTTCCATAGCAGGTAGCTCAGCCCGCCGTTAGTGGTGCCTCTTCTTCATCTCTTCAGCGGTTTTGGTGAGCCCCACTCATTCTCCGGGCTATGTGTAGATTTTACCATTCTCTTTTTTCTTATGTTGAAAAAAGGTATAGTCGAGGCCTTGTTGCCGGCAAGTTTATGTAAAACTCCTAGAACTCTTAAAGGCTCCGTAGTCACTGTGTTGGTTGTATATACATATATATCTATTTTGGGCAATAGTTGTATTCACTCGTAAATTTGGATCATAAATCAGAAATGTTGTATGTAACTTGTATGTTTTGGATTATCTATTGTTGGAAGTTAAAAAGGGGAAAACAATGTTTCATGTTGTAAATTGTACTTTGAAGCTAGATTGTCTAACTCACATGGAATAATGAATGTATGAACACGGGGCAATACGTTGGGTAGGAAAGGGAATCCAGGTCCATGTGACTAGGTTCATCTGGTCAGGCGCTAGTCTTGCCCTTGATTTTGGGGCGTGACAAACTTGGTATCAGAGCCTAAGGTTTTAAATGTGTCCTAGGATGTCTCGGAGCCGTGTCTAGTAGAGACTTTCTTATCGGTGTGTTGTCGACCTCATCTATGATTAGGGGGCTGCATGGACATCTAGGAAAATACCCTTTAATTGTTACTTTGTATCATGCAATGAAGTGAAAGGTGAGAATGTCTATATCTAACTCGTGCATTGTACTAATTTTCAGTAAATGGCGCCCAAGAAGAGAGCTCGGCTCGGCCTTGAGGCTAATGCCACCCCAAGTGTGGCCATAAATCCTTTATCTGATGGTGCGGGTGAGAATGATTCCCCGACCTTGAACCTGCCTGACTCCTCCGTGCCTGGCCAGTCTATCCCTATTCCTTCTCCAGCAAAGGGTACTGAAATCCCTCCCGCTGGTGTTCCTGATCCTTCCTCAGTCCTAGCTTCCGGTCCAAGTATTGCTGAGGGGAGCTATTCAGATGTTGACTCAGTTATTAGCCTCCTAGGCCTAAAGATCACAGGCTGCCCCTGCGTCCTCTAGCGAGCAAGGGGATTCTTCAGGTTCTAGGTCAACCAGTTTCTGCGGTTAGCCTCTCCATAGTTCACAGGCACCGACCCAGAGGCCGATCCTCAAGATTTTGTAGATGAAATGTACAAGACCCTTCAGGTTATGAGGGCTACTGAAACAGAGGGAGTTGAGTTAGCTTCCTATCATCTAAAGGGAGCAGCATATTCATGGTTTGCGATGTGGGAGAGTTCCCGTGGAGAGGGGAACCCTCCGGTGAGGTGGGTCGAGTTTGTAGATGCCTTCATGGATCATTTCTTTCCTGCCGAGGTTATGGCAGCCCGTGCTGCAGAGTTTGAGGTCCTTAAGCAGGGCCACATGAGTGTGTGGGAGTACCATATGGATTTCGTGCGCTTGTCCAAGTATGCTACCCACATGAGTTTCTTCGGGGTTAGGAGCGTGTCCGTAATTTATTTTCGAGGTCTATGGTAGTTTTAGGCTTGAATTGGCAAAAGTTAGAATTCTGTTGATTTTGGCCGATAGGTGAAATTTTGATATCGGGCTCGGAATGGGATTCCGGTAGTGGTAGCAGGTCTGTAGTTTTATTTATGACTTGTGTGTAAAATATGAGGTCATTCGGATTAGTTTTGATGTGTTTCGACATCAGTTGTAGATTTTGGAAAATTTCTAAGTTCTTAGGCTTGAATCTATGTAAATTCATGATTTTGGTGTTAGTTGATGTGATTTGAAGGCTCGACTAAGTTTGGATGAGGTATTAGGAAAAGTTGGTAGGTTTAGTTGAGGTCTCGGGGGCCTCGGGGGTGTTTCGGATGCTCAACGGGGAGAATTTTGGACTTAAGCACCAGCTGAAGTTTTGCTGGTTCTGGTGTTTCGCACCTGCGGAAGGGGAGCCGCAAGTGCGGACACGTAGGTGCGATAAAGGATGCGTAGGTGCAGTTTTTGGCTTAGGCAGCTGGGCTCACAGATGCGGTGAGGAAACCGCAGATGCGGCCTAGAGACCGATGGTGCGGCCCCAGCCCAATTAATGAGTTTTCGCACCTGCGATGTCTTTTCTGCGGGTGCGGGACCGCAGATGCGGCCCTTTTAACCGCAGAAGCGGAATCGCTGGGCAGATAATACCAGTTTTGAGGGTTTGAATTTCATAACTTCTAAAAATTGTTTGGAGCTCGGGAATAGGCGATTTTGAGTGGGTTTTGAAGAGAAGATTCATAGGTCACGATTCCTAATCCTAATTCACTAATATATCGTTAATCTATAACAATTTCTTCAATCTAATCATGGAATTTGAGGGAAAAATTAGAAAAATGGGAGGAAAGTTCCCCAAGTAGAAATCCGGGAATTTAATAGGATTTTGGCGTCAAATTTTGAGGATTCTTGTTCGAGTGTGTTCCTGAGTGAATGAGTGTTCTAAATTGGTAAATTTTACCCGATTCCAAGACGTGGGCCCGGGGGACTTTTTGGGCAATTTTCCTAATTTCGCGTATTAGCTTCGAGTTAATTAGTTTGATTGATTTCTTAAAGTGATACTTATGTTATGCAATTGAATTGAATAGATTTGGGCCATTAGGAGTCGGGTACTCGTGGAAAGAACGTGGTTTCGAGTTGAGTTGAGCAGTCGAGGTAAGTGGCTTGCCTAACTCTGTGTTGGAGACTTTCCCTTAGGAAGTTTGACATTTATTTGCTATGTGGGTCCCGTGTACGTTAGGTGGAGAGTACGTACACGGGCCATTTGTTGCAAAACTTCCACGCTCTTCACATATTATAAATCATTTACTCCGATTTCACTGCTTAATGTGTTTGTTGTTAGCTTAGATTAGGAAAAGCATGCCTACTTGTTTTATATCAAATTGCTTATCTGCTACTCTGTGCGCCATGTTTAGCTAGTTTATCCCTTACCTTGCCTGTGATTGCTGAACTGTTTTCAATTAATGCGTTATCCGATGTTCATTCGCATTGCATATATCAATTAGGGATTACAGACGTATTCTGGGAGATTCTCCCTGTATTGCATATTTAAATTGGGGACTACAGACATACTCTGGGAAATCCCCCATGTACTGCATATTTAAATTGGGGACTATGGACGTATTCTGGGAGATCCCTCCATACTGCATATTTAAATTGGGGACTACGGATGTATTCTGGGAGATCCCCCTATACTGCATATTTATTTTGGAACTACAGGACGGTATCCCGGGAGTCTCCGCATTTTGATATGTTGTGCTGAGCTGAGGGCTCTCTTTGCTGTTATGTTCTAAATTATCTCTTTAAATTATTTACGGTAGAAATTATTTATCTTCTCCACTGTCTTAAAATTTATTATTTAGGAATCTAATAGAGCCTTAACCTGACCTCGTCACTACTTGACTGGGGTTAGGCCTGGCACTTACTGGGTACCAAATGTGGTGTACTCACGCCCTTTCCTGCACATGCTTTTTTGTGTACAGATCCAGGTTCGATTTCTCCGTCACGTGGCTAGTGGTCGTCGCAGTAGCCATTGAGGAGACCGTAAGGTATTTCTTCCGCGTCCGCAGAATCCTCCGAGTCACCTTCCATTCTGGTCTATATAGTGATTTTTCTATGTATTTTCTTTCCAGTTGTTTAGAGCTACTGTAGTATAGAAGCTTGTGACTATATTGTGATATTTCGGGTTTTGGGATTAATACTTGTACATGCCGAGCGGCGATGTTATGCTTACTTAGATTTTCTTTTCTTGTCTTTACTTTTATTTCTTTTAATTAAGATTAACCGCAAATTTAGGCTTACCTAGTCGTAGAGACTACGTGCCGTCACGATACCTTTCGGAGGGTAAATCAGGTTGTGACATGGGCAATGCTATGAACAACTCTAAGTTATGAGTAACGCAATAACATGAACAAGGAATCAAAAATGAAGAAAAATATGTAAATAAATAATAATCACAATAGCATATGTATATAGAATGATAAGATATATTTGATCTTTGAGAAGAGAATGTTTCTAAAATAATAATGAGATAAGTCATATTATATGAATAAGATACACGTATTTAAAACCGTTATAATAGATAAAGTGAATTACGGAAATCATAAGGTAAACATATTTAAAACTGTTATAATAGATAAAGTGAATTACAGAAATCATAAGGTAAAATTCATTTAATTAAGAATTATCAGTAAGAACTCATCTTCTTTTAGTACATGTGCATGGTATATTTAAAGTAGTTTAACATTTATTTAATTATAATATACTAATCTTAACTATATCCCAAAAGTATCATTTAAATTGTTAAAAATAAAGTGGCTTTAATTGTGTGGTTAAAATTAAGGTGACATTAAAATTGTTGAGAAAATTACGATCCAACTGTTTTATATGTTGGTAACTCCCAAAATTTAGAATATATTGGTTATCAATAAATCATCATGCGTGTATAAACTAATTTGTCATTGTGAAATTTTAGGTTGGTAGAAGTTGATTTGATGTGAGAAATTATTACGTTGAAATAATGATATAATATATTTTATAATTTAGATTAGGATATCGCTAAATGTATTATTATTAGTTATTACTTGTACTATTTCTCTCAATTTCAATTTTGATGAGATAGTTTGTGTAACAACCCGATCAGTCGTTCGGTGAGATTAGCTCTGTTTTCCTGTTTCTGCTTTATCATATATTTCTTAGCCTATTTATGTTGTGTTGAGTCGGTTGGTTCGGGTTCGGAATAGTAGTGGTGTGAAATGAGATACTTAGTCTCTTAAGTTGGTTTAATAGTTGGAAAAGTCAATCGGGAGTTGAATTATGGGTAAACGACACTGGAATGTGGTTTTTTGGCTCAGATAGCTTCGTTAGGTGATTTGGGATATAGGGGTGTGTTCGAAATGTGGTTTTGAGGTCCGGAGTAGAATTAGGCTTGAATTGGAGAAATTGAGTTTTTGGCAATTTTCGGTCGGCAGTGGGAAATTAGCTATAGGGGTCGGAATGGAATTCCGGAAGTTGGAGCAGGTTTGTAGTGTCATTTTGGATGTGTGTGCAAATTTTCAGGTCAATCGGATGTGGTTTGGTTAGTTTCGACATTGTTGGTGAATTTCGAAAGTTTGAAAATCCTTAGGCTTTAATCATGGGTTGATTTGGTGTTTCGATGTTGTTTTGGGTGTTCTGGGGGTTTGACTATGTTCGGGTGATCATTTATGACTTGTTGGTAAGTTTGGTTGGTGTCCCGAGGGCCTCAAGATGGTTTTAGGTGGTTGACGGGAAGTTTGGAAATTGATTGTGCTGCTGATGTTTTTGTTGTCCTTGTCATTTCCGCACCTTCGAATTGGGGACCGCAGGAGGGAGACCGCAGATGCGATAAGGGAATCGCAGATTCGGAAATTGGGATTCAGGAGAAGAATCGCAGATGCGGTTATTTAGACGTATCTGCGGGACCGTAGGTGCGACGCCTGGTCCGCAGATACGAGATTGGGCCAATTAATGAGAAACCACAGATGCGGTAATTTTGACCGCAAAAGCGGTCCGCATGTGCGTTAATAGGGGTCGCAGGTGCGAAAGTGCTGGGTAGAAGGTATATAAAGGAACCCATCGCGATTTTCAGTCATTTCTTCACCATTTTTGTGCGATTTTGGAGCTCCAAGTCGGGAATCAAGGGGGAATTGAAGGCTTTCAGTGAGGTAAGTTAATTGGGTCTTATTTATGGTATTCGTTATGATTATTCCACTATCTAATCATGAAATTTGTGGGGAATTTGGGATGAAATTGAAGAATTAGGGCTTGTAATTGGAGACCTTAATTGGGGATTTGAGGGACCATTTGAGGTCCGATTTTGATGTTCTTGGTATATATATAGACTCGTGGGAGGATGAGGATTCTTCTTATGTGATTTTTATCGAATTCCAAAATGTAGGCTCGGGGGTCAGGTTTGACCAATTTCGGAATTTTTTGTTAAATTTGATAATTTTAGAGTGGGCTTTGTTCCTTAGCATATATTGATGATATAAATCTTATTTTTTATTAGATTTGGAGCAATCAGAGGCTGAGTCTAGAGGCAAAGGCATTATAGGCTGTGATTTTAGCCGGTTAGAGGTATGTAACGCTTCCAAACTTGGTTCTGAGGGTTCGAAACCCCAGACTACTTGTTATGTGATTAGAATTTGTGACACACATGCCAAGTGGCGGGCTTGCGGGCGTGCACCGTGAGACTTGTGACATGGTTCATCCCATGATACCGTTTAGTGATTTTCCCCTGATGATATATGTGCTTCTATCAATGCGAATAAAGCGAATATGTTAGAAATCATGATAAATTATATATTAAGGCTTCACGCCGATATTGTTGAGACTCGAGCGGTCTCTTATATGCAAACATGCTAGAAATCATGCTAGATATTATGTTAGGGCTTCACGCTGACACTGTTAAGACCCGAGTGGTCATTTATTGATGTCACTTATTCCTGTCATAGCATATCATATCATGCCTCAATCTCGGTAATAGTCGAATTTGTGCATTATATCATTGATTCGTGCTAGTTCATGGATTGTGAACCTATGTGGGCGAGACTGGAGGGTGATGACTGAGTGAGGCCAAGAGACTGATATTGAGTGACAGTATGGATTGAGTTGCACGCCTCAGTGAGATATTTATTATACCTTCATTGGCTTGTTATAGCGCTTGGGCTAAGAGGAGCCCCTCCGAAGTCATTACACCCCCAGTGAGCACAGTGACATTTGAGGGATGGATCTTCCCTGGACATGGATCTTGTCCGAAGTGTTTATATTTGAGGGATGGATCTTCCCTGGACATGGATCTTGTCCGAAGTGTTTATACTTGGAGATGGATCTTCTCCACGAGGCTGGATTGGCCTGTTCCTCGGTATTGAGCGAGTGATGTGTATACTTATTTTGGGATGAATCTTCCCTGGGCTACTGATCCAAATACTGTACCGAGTGGTTGTGAGGTGTATCATTATCTGGAGATGGATCTTCTCCATAGGGATGGATTGGCCTTCCTCAATACTGAGTGACTATTGTCACATGTGTATATATTCCAGGATGAATCTTCCGAGGGCCCGCGAGCCTTATACTGTACTGAGTGGACTTGCATATGAGAGTGGAAGAACTGTGAGCATTTTCATATAGTTGATGCATTGGCATGTAGAGTATACGGAGTTATACCTGGTTTACTGTTTGTAACTGAACTTATCCTGTTTTATTATTTGTTAGATAACTGCAAACATGCCTAAATTCCTATTCACTGATTCTTGATATTTCCACTGAGGTTTAGTCTGTCACTACCTATCAACCCATAGTTTGGGTTCTTTACTTCTGAGTTGTTGTACTCACGTTACCCCCTGCACCTTGTGTGCAGATCTAGGTACATCGGGACTCGTTAGCGGTTGTTGATTAGCTATCACAGTTTCTTTTGGAGTCTTCGAGGTATCAGGTGGCGATCGCAGCCTCGTTTTCTCCTTCTTTACCTGCTATCGCATTTTATTATTTCAGATAGTATTATGTCAACTTGGTATTTTGACATTTTATTTATAGTAGCTCATGACTTGGTGACACTAGTTCTGGGATTGGTTTTTATTTATGTTTTAATGATGTTAAACTTTTAAATGGATTTGTAATGATAGTTTTTCTACTAAATTAATGATTTTTCTAAAAATAACTTTAAAACAAAACAAAATGTGTGGTTTGCCTGATTCCACGACAGGCGCCATCACGGTCGGGTGTTTTGGGGTCGTGACAAGTTCGTATCAGTTCCCTAGGTTATATATGTCTCACAAGTCATGAGAAGGTTTAGTAGAGTCTTGCGGATCAGTGCGGAGACGTATGTACTTATCTTCGAAAGGCCGCAGAACCTTTAGACAATCCCACACTCTTGAATTCTTGTCGTGCGAATCCATTTATTCAGCCAAAAGCGTAACTCTTTGAACTCCTTTCATGTATTCGAATGCGCACGTGAGCGCTCGATATCAACTGTGCATCGACGGCTTGTGACTTCCACGAGTGAAGTGCGAGATGTGATTTTAGCATGTTGATAATGGTCGACTTGAGGCCGGGTTTTTGTCTGTGGCTTGAGTGCTGAGATTTCGATTCTTTGAGCACATGCATTTGGGACTTATATGTCTGTTTCTGTCCTCATTGGTGGGACTTTGTGACCGAATGACTATGGGGCGAGTGTGATTCGATGGTGAGATGTGTCCAGATTGTTTGATTGTGACAAAAAAATATTTGGCTGGATATGTAGCAAGGATTACTGAGTGTATGACCTCTGTCTCGAGTTGTCATATGGCCTCGAGTTGTGAGTGTATTGAAGGACCTCTCATGTAGTTTAGTTGTGGAGGGAAGTGGAATCTTTCTTTTGTGTTATGTGTGTTCCTGGTGATATCCTTTGGGTTGACCAATGCCCCAGTAGAGTTCATGTATTTGATTAACAGTGTATTCCCGATGTATTTGTAATCCTTCATTATTGTATTCATATATAGCATCATGGCGTACTCACGTAGCCAAAAGGAGCATACTCAGCATTGAGGAGGGTATTATAGAGATTGATGGAGTAGAAGCTTTATGCAGAGTTCTCCAAGTGTGAATTTTTGGCTAAGTTCAATAGCATTCTTGGGGCACGTGGTGTCCAGTGAGGGTATTCAGGTGGTCAGACGAGTTTGGGTAGAGCCTCCAGAAGCTCAAGATTTCTTTGGCCACAACTCTAGTATGTTGGTGTTCATTTGGATAGAACTGAGATTTACGTAGGAGGGTGTCAAGACTAGTGGCATTTCTACATTATCATGGATTCTACATATCAGTATTAGGAAAGTGAAGGTAATGGCTTTAGATTCGTAGGAAATCTCTTCAGGGTAAGTATTTTGAATGTGATACTTTTTGAGATATTTGAGAGAGTATTCAGCGGCTTACGAGCCTCAGACGGTACTGTCTTATGCTTGGGTATCGTGTGGTGAGTCTAGGTCGAGAATTGTGGTATTATGGAAAGAAGAAGTATCAATTTGAAGGTAAGTCAGAAGGAACTTGGATAAATAGGACAACTTTGTAGCAGGTCTGATCGGCTTGGTAAGGGATATGATTTGTTCCTTGTGTTTTTATGAAGCAATGAGATTTTACAGGTGTTTCTTAGCAATGCTCTTGGGTTTTGGTGACCTGCGTAGCTTGGTTGAGTTAGAAGGATTCAGTCCTGACGGTTTGGTGTTGTACAAATGGGATTCGAATCGTTCTTGATGGTTTTTGCTACGGTTAAAGATGTGTATTTTCAATTGGCATGAGGAGCATGTGATGTATAGTGATTTTTCTTCTAGATGGGATCAAGTGTAAATTTCTTCTCTAGTTAGGTACGTACTTTCTTGTGGTTCGGAATGGATTATGAAGTCCTCATATTTATCATAGGATGGTATGGTATATGCGATATGTTGTATAGGGTTGAGGTTTGCATGTGTGAGGTCACGGTTCAGTTCTGGAAGGAAGGTCAAAAATTCTTATGCAGCATAGACAGTTTCAGATGACTAGGTAAATTATATCACTAATTGGTGCGGCTTGATGAGGGCATACATTTCATAAAGGGCAATCTGTTTGAGTTAAGGGTACTTCATTGGTATTGCGGCGCTCACGTGTTGGATCGACTGCTGATATTCATGTTTTCTTGGTGGCACAGAAGAATTTTAAGGGTATCCCTCATGGAATGATTGAGTATTAGAGGTGTGTTATATATTCGAGCGGTGGAATTGTGACCATATATGATAATTTGTGTGCTTCATGGACTTCGAGACTGAGAGTTCTCATAAACAGATTATTTTGTGGTTGTTGAATGTGAGGATGCGAGTAAAGCTTGTCATATGTTAGTAAATGCCATGATTCAGTTATTGTGGACCTTCAGAGAGTTATCTATATGTTGTGGGTGACCAGAGTTGATCTAGAGTTATAGGTAGGCCCAATATGGGTATGTGTTCTGCATCGGGTTGGAATTGTTGACTCTAAATTGTTATTGTTGAGGGACGTACCATTCGATTGTCATTGAGTTTATTCATATTCTGGAGTGATCTATGAGTTACCCTTCGGTGTTGCGAGCAGTGGTGATTGTTGGTTATATGCACATATGGTGCAGATCTAGTTGGGTATTGCGGGATTGATACATATTGGTTATGTTCTTTCTGATTCATGTGGCACGGTATCGTCCGATTACCCCGTGGTTATGGCAATGCACTTGGAGTACTTGATGTCGAATTGCGCACGGTTATTGATTTTGAGCAAGGTGGCTTGAAGTAGTTCATGTGGACTAGTGTTTGGATGGGATTACATATTGTAGCGGAGTTATGTAAAGGTATGACTCTCGGTGTCGGATTTGTGTGTTTTGATTTTACGATGTGTGCCAGGATCATAGCATGGTGTTGTGATGGTACTTGTTAAGCTGGTAGGATAGTCCTCTCGAGTGAATCTTTTCTATGATTTGAGTTCGTGGGATGTTGATATTGAGTGCACGAGTTGCATAGGTTATGGATTTGGATTGTATTGATGCATCATGTCATCAGAGTGGTCGTGTTGGATGAGAAGAGGTCATTTGGCCTAGAATGAATACTACCAGAGTTGACTACAACATGGTTGGAAGGATGATATCGGAAGTTGGCTTAGAAATCTGCTATAGTTCCTGTCGGAGAAAGGGGGAGCTCCATGACTGGCTGATCAGATAAATGGTTGCTAGTTTCTACGTGTTTCTTTTGTCATCGGCATTATATGAAAGTGTTAGAGTGAGGCATTGCTTGATAAGAGCTTATGTACCGGTATTGGGTTGTTTTGAGCAGCTATTGCGACTAAGAGTTATCGCTATGAGTGTTTGAGTCATGTGATATATTATGTGATTACATCTTGGGTTACAGATATGGCTTGATACAGTATGTTCAGACCTATTAAGTTTATAGTTGTGGAATTTTGATCTTGTGAATTATTTCAAAAGTGAAAATTTAGTTCTAAGGTTTATTGGTCAGGTTGGATTTCAAAATTTCAACTGTGTTATGCTATTGGACCTATTTGGGATAGGGTGACGTAGGATCACCCCCGGGTATGAGCATGACAGGTTACACGNAAATCCCTATAGAAATTGGTTCTGTTCATCCAAGTTAAGCTAGAAGTCCCAAACCAATTAAGCAAAGTACCTGATTTGGATATGCTGGGAACCAGTTCCATACTTCGTCTTTCATTTTTTTGGGGAAGGGGGGGGGGGGGGGGGGGGGGGGGGGGGGGGGGGGGAATGTAACGACCCGAGCGGTCATTCTGTGAGATTAGCCCCGTTTTCCTTGTTTCTGCTTTATCATGTGTTGCTTAGCCTATTTATGTTGTGTTGGGTCAGTTGGTTTGGATGCGGAAGGGTCGTGGTGTGAAATGAGACACTTAGTCTCTTAAGTTGGCTTACTAGTTGAAAAAGTCAACCTGGAGTTGACTTATAGGTAAACGACCTCGGAATGTGGATTTTAGGGGTCGAATAGTTTTGTTAGGTGATTTGGGACTTAGGGGTGTGTTCGGAATGTGGTTTTGAGGTCCGGAGTAGAATTAGGCTTGAATTGGCGAAATTGAGTTTTTGACAATTTCCGATCGGCAGTGGAAAATTAGCTATCGAAGTCAGAATGGAATTACGGAAGGTGGAGCAAGTTCGTAGTGTCATTTTGGATGTGAGTGCAAATTTTCAGGTCAATCGGACGTGGTTTGTTTAGTCTCAGCATCGTTGGTGAATTTGGGAAGTTTGAAAATCCTTAGGCTTTAATCATGGGTTGATTTGGTGTTTCGATGTTGTTTTGGGTGTTCTGGGGGTTCGACTAAGTTCGGGTGATCATTTATGACTTGTTGGTATGTTTGGTTGGGGTCCCGAGGGCCTCAGGATGGTTTTGAGTGGTTGTCGGGAAGTTTGGAAATTGATTGTGCTGCTGATGTTTTTGTTGTTCCTGTCATTTCCGCACCTGCAGATTGGGGACCGCAAGTGCGAGATCGCAGAAGCGATAAGGGAATCGCAGATGCGGAAATTGGGCTTCAGGAGAAGAACTGCAAATGCGGTTATTTGGACGCATTGGCGAGACCGCAGGTGCGATGCTTGGTCCGTAGATGCGAGATTGGGACAATTAATGAGAAACAGTAGCTGCGGTAATTTTGACCGCAGAAGCAGTTCGCAGGTGCGTGAATAGTGGCCGCAGGTGCGAATGTTCTGGGTTGAAGGTATATAAAGGAACCCTTCGCGATTTGCAGTCATTGCTTCACCATATTTGTACGATTTTTGGAGCTCCAAGCCTGTAATTCAAAGGGGAATTGAAGGATTTCAGTGAGGTAAGTTAATTGGGTCTTATTTATGGTATTTGTGATGATTATTCCACTATCTAATCATGAAACTTGTGGGAATTTGGGATGAATTTGGAGAATTAGGGCTTGTAATTGGAGACCTTTAATTGGGGATTTGAGGGGCCATTTGAGGTCCGATTTTGATGTCCTTGGTATGTATAGACTTGTGGGAGGATGATGATTCTTGTAATGTGATTTTTATCGAATTTAGAAACGTGGGTCCGAGGGTCGGGTTTGACCAATTTCGGAATTTTTGATTAAATTTGATAATTTGAGTGGGCTTTATTCCTTAGCATATATCGATGATATACATTTGATTTTTGGTTAGATTTGGAGCAATCAGAGGTTGAGTCTAGAGGCAAAGGCATTGTGGGCTGAGATTTTAACCGGTTTGAGGTAAGTAACGCTTCCAAATTTGGTTATGAGGGTTCGAAACCCTGAACTACTTATTATGTGATTAGAATCAGTGACGCACATGCCAAGTGGCGGGCGTGCGGGCGTGCACTGTAATACTTGTGACCTGGTTCATCCCATGATACCATTTAGTGATTTTTCCCTGATGATATATGTGCTTCTATTAATGTGGATAATGCGAACATGTTAGAAATCATGATAAATTATATATTAAGGCTTCACGCCGATACTGTTGAGACTCGAGCGGTCGTTTACATGCAAACATGCTAGATATTATGTTAGGGCTTCACGCCGACACTGTTAAGACCCGAGTGGTCATTTATTGCTGTCATCTCATATGTTTCATTGATATTATATACTCAGTCCTGTCATAGCATATCATATCATGTCTCAGTCTCGGTAATTGTCGAATTTGTGCATTATATCATTGGTCCGGGCTAGTTCATGCAATATGAACCCATGTGAGCGAGACTGGAGAGTGATGACTGAGTGAGGCCGAGAGCATGATATTGAGTGACAGTATGGGATCGGGCTGCACCCGCAGCGAGATATTCATTATGCCTTCGTTGGCTTGTTATAGCGCTTGGGCTAAGAGGAGCCCCTCCGGAGTCTTTACACCCCCAGTGAGCGCAATGATATTTTGGGGATGGATCTTCCCTGGACATGGATCTTGTCCGAAGTATTTATATTTGAGGGATGGATCTTCCCTGGACATGGTTCTTGTCCGATGTGTTTATACTTGAAGATGGATCTTCTCCACGAGGATGGATTGGCCTGTTCCTTGGTCCTGAGCGAGTGATGTTAGCACAGAAATTCACCAACAACAAGGTTTTTACTCGTTGCAACAATCTTCCGGCACTCCTAATGGTACTAAACGGTTTAGGGGTTTGGCATTGTTTTTACGAATTATATATATATACGTTCCTGTTGGTTCCATTTTTGATAATATTGAGGGAGTGATGAGGAATGCAGTTTAACTGTCTTATGATTGTTGAGGTTTACGTGGATGTTTGGTTTCAATTGATTATTGCCAATGGTTGTGGCAAGTGTATTAAAAGTGTTGTCTGTTCTTTTGATTTTATCATGGTACATAAAGACAGAGCTGGGTTGACAGCGTTACATATATTCTGGTTGTTTTTATTGTGAAATGATATTGGTTGAAGCTTACGAGCTACACTATTTTTTGTTTGACATTTGTTGAAATAAAAGTGTTGTGAAAGGTTTGGCCTGAACAGTGAAAGTTTTTGATGAATAAACAAAATTGGTGTGATAAGAGGGTTGTGACGAGGGGGCTATGATAAGGGGTTGTGACAAGGGTGGATAATTGATTGTGATATTGTGAATAGGTGGGATTGGGTTGCACGCCGCAACAAGACAATGATAAGAGAGAATATGCATGATTTACTGTTCATAAAATAAAGGCCGGAACACTCATTATTTTATTTTCACTATTTCATATTCTACTTTTACTGTTATTTAAAGTGAAACTTGTTCTGTTTATAATTTTTGAGACATAAATATTGTGAAAGGCGGTGATAAGGGGGTTGTGATAAGGGTGGATAATTGATTGTGTTACGGGTGAATAAATTGATCGTGATACGGGTGAATAAATTGATATGATATGTCTGGTGGGATCGTGTTGCACGCCGCAACAAGGAGAAATAAGGGAGGACAATTATATTTTTAATAATTTTCAAAGAAAAACAAAGATTTGAAAACTACCATTTTATATTACGATTTTTCGTATTTTGGCACTACTTTTATTTAAAGTTAAAGTTTGGAAACTTGAAAATTATTTGAGAGTTCTTTGTAGCTGAGGCCTGGAAAAGGCGGCTGAGCTATTTCATTGTTGTTGTAGTACTTAATTATTTGTTTGACTTTCCTTCCTTCTTTATAATTATTGTCTCAGTTATATTTTTCTTGTTCGTGTAGAATTGTTTTATTGCGTTATTGCATATATTATAGTCATAGGTTATATGTTTTTAATGCCTCGCCATAGCCTCGTCACTACTTCGCCGAGGTTAGGCTCGGCACTTACTCAGTATCGACCAGTAGTAAAGATAGCTAGAGCAGCTATCCATTCTTTCGGTGACACGAGGTATATCTGCCGGCGTTCGCGGATCCTGAGAGTCTTCTCTATACTATTTAGACTACTGTTTTATTTGATTCAGAATAGTTACACATTATTCGATTAGCCCATTATTTGTAATATTCTTTAGTAGTTCGTGAATTGTGACACCAGACCCTGAGGTAGTTTTACGTTATTTATATAATTAGTTCTTTTCGTTTTATTTATTTGCTTATTCATCTATATTTGGAATTATTCATTGAAAGTCAGTAGCTTAAATTTTACTTCATAATTGCTTATCATGTTTAAATAGAAATTCAAAGGAAATAGCTAATCGAACTCTAACATTGGCTTGCCTAGCAAGTGTGATGTTAGGAGCCATCACGATCCCTAAGGTTGGGGGAGTTTGGGTCGTGACACTATCGCATTTTATTATTTCAGATAGTATTATGTCAACATGGTATTTCGACATTTTATTTATACTAGCTCATGACTCGGTGACACTAGTTTTGGGATTGGTTTTTATTTATGTTTTAATGATGTTAAACTTTTAAATGGATTTGTATTGATACTTTTGCTACTAAATTAATGATTTTTCTGATAACAACTTTAAACCAAAATAAAATGTGTGGCTTGACTGATTCCACGACAGGGGCCATCATTGTCGGGTGTTTTCGGGTCGTGACAGTTTGAATTTAGCTGTTACTGATACACTGTCTCTTTCCTTCTTCTGCCGAGAGTCTATCGAAAACATCCCCTCTACTCCTCCAGAGTAGGGGTAAGGTCTGAATACATACTACCTTCCCTAGACTCCACTTATGGGATCTCATTGGGTTGTTGTTGCTTGATTTGACACGAAGTTTAAAAAACAAAAAAAGTACTTTAAACTTGTTGTCCTAAAAACTTTGTGGGGTCGTGATAGTTATACGAGTGTTAGAGCTTCTCATTAACAGATCTTAATAGAATAAAATGAAAAATCTAAAGTAAATATGTCATTCTTTTGGAATAGATTAATAAGAAAAATACTATATGCAAATTGAAAGGAAAGAAATATTTACTTTTGAATCATGTTATGTTTTTATTTGTTTGTGTCACCGACTATATATAGGGTTATAATAATTAACTTTATGCCAATAGTTATTCGTATAATTTATAGAATATAGCGGGATCAAATTATTATTCGCACATTGTACGGATATTAATACTAATTTTGTTAAAAGTAATGAGTTCAAACCAAGGCTTTTTCTACGGGTGGCGCAGAAATAAAACATATAGCTAGAATAAATATCTTGCATCTAAAGAGAAAATTAAACGAAATACATACTTGGTAGTATATCATTATTTTGGCGAAAAATTTCATCTGGCTAAAAGTAATTAGTAAAATTACAATTTTGATGTTTGGAATATTAAGAAGAAGCAAGAAATGCTCAGTTAGAACAAACAAATAATTGTTTGTGAGTATGTGGGAATTAACGGTCAGAGACGGAGCTAGGATTTGAGGCCTTATGGTTCACGATTGTGATTATTTTACGTTATTGAAGTTTAAATTAATAATTTGTACCTATTTATTGAATTTTTAAACAAAAATACTGAGTGTACACAAAAACTATTGAGTTCAGCCGAATCCGTAATCAATACTGTGGCTCCCCGTACCCTACTTTAAAGCCGATTTTTTGATTTCTCACTACTCTCACACGTTTTCCATGTCACCGTTCAAAGGGGTGAATGATGATATGCTAGAAACTCATATTTTTGGATACAATTTGCATCTATTTGCTACAATTTAATCGTATTTGAGCTTAATTGCAGGTATTTTATGCTCATCACGTGACTTCTGTTGTGTAGGTTGTGATGCCGATCCAAAGCGTAGTTTTGGAGCTAAAATGGTTATAATGGAACTTTAAAAGTCCGAGTAAAAGTCCACAAGTTAAGCTGAGATTGAATTTGGGGCATTTATATCTATACCTGTTTTTTGGGTTACCTTTTAACTATATCCGTTTTGCAAAAAAAAATTTGAGCGTACCTACTTTTCGCGTAACTTCAGACATACGGGCCTGAAGTAGATTTGAATTTTAGAATGTTTTGCCTGAAGTGTAGCAAAACTTCAGATATTTTTGCATGAAGTTTGGCCTGACTTGCAAAGGCAATCACGCAAACTTAAGTTCATAGTGCAAATGAAAAACTTCAGTTCAATAAAACAACAACATGTTTTGGCTGAAGTTTTTGTTTGCTATTGCTGAACTTCAACATTCTAGTATAATGTTTTATACGTCAATACCACACAAGAGGAGGGGAGGGGGGTGATTTATGTGGTGTTCACTTTTCGAGTGCAGTCTCTATAGAAGAACCCGGTTCTTCTTGGTGTTCCAACTTCTACAGTTTGCAGAAAAGTAATTGCCGAATTTAAACAACACAACAATTTTACGTGGAAAACACGTGGCTCAAAAGGTGAAAAAACCACAACCTACTTCCCAGTAGGATTTTCCCAAAATCTTCACTATGTTAATGAGCCAAACAGCATTTACAAAATAAACTCTTTTGTAAACTTAAGGACTAACTCTAATCCCTTTGTGGCAAACTAGCCTCTAGCTAATTGCGACAAACTTCAAGTTAACTCTAACTTGAACAGTGTGTACCTATTACAATTGCTTCTAGATAAAGCTGAAAGATACAATATATAATCACTTACTACAACCAACTAGACTCAAAAGACAACAGATGGAACTGGTTCTTCTAGCTGGTTCAAGTAGCTTTTATGTCGCACAAGGATTCTGCTTGCAAAATTGCTTTGATAATTTTGCTTTCAGTTCTTGTTTCCCTTATGTGTTTGTGCGTAAATTTTTCAGCAGGAATGCTTCAACATTTTATAGAATCAGTAGTTGAGATGTTGTTGTTCAGCTCTAATGCAACTCTTCCTTGGTGGCAGAGTTTGTGTTTATCTCAACTTTTTTGATCTTGATTCTGTCCTACCTGAAATCGAACTCCATCTTCTTATCAATTTGCAACCTTTTCGCTTAGGAGATAACCTTAGTTCACATATAATGTTTATCTTCTGTGCCTGGGCGCCTCTCGTGCCAATGGGTCTGTTTGACTATGTTTGCCTTGATGGACCTGGTTCAACTGGGTTGGCATTTGTCAATCTTCAAAACCATGTAGTGACTTGATTCAATATAGTAGCTAAAACTTTGTTCTGTATTTGTTGAACTTCAACATTCTAGTAGCTGAAGCTTTGTTCTGTATTTGCTGAACTTCAGCATGCTTTAGCTGAAGCTTTGTTCTATTTGTGATGAACTTCAGGGCTGAAGTTTGTTTTGTATTTGCTGAACTTCAGCATGCTTTAGCTGAAGCTTTGTTCTATTTGTGATGAACTTCAGGGCTGAAGTTTGTTTTGTATTTGCTGAACTTCAGCATTCTAGGAGCTGAAATTTTTGTTTATATTTACTTAACTTCAGCATTCTTAGAGCTGACGTTCTAAACAACAATGAATTTAATAGATCATGATTAGCATCGATTAATGTTGTTCATTTCAAAGATCAAAGAATGAAAAATATTTTCGAAATAAAAACAAGTTATTACAGATAAATTAGAATAAAAAACCTATGTGCCTGAAAATCTATGAGGTTAAATTATTGTGAATAAGACGAAAATGAAGATAATGGAAGAAGCAGATATGTATGAATCATCAAGCTAGAACGCACAACAATATCTTAATCTTCAGCATTCAGAAAACGAAGGAGGAAAAAGAGGCCTGGAGTTGTTTAAACAGTGAGTACAAGTCAATTATTTTTTAGAATACAAATATAGATTAAATGAAAGCGACCAAATAGGACACCTAATACAATATTTACTTGAATTGAGAGGTTGAAAACCAATTACACATAGAAAACATGGAAGGGAAAAAAATAGCAAAGGGATGAAATAGTGCTTGGCACCTCGTTCAAGCCAACATGACTAATGAGGTGCTAATGAAAAAATGCATCAGGCAAGAGACATAAGCTAATATTGGAAGACAAACAAAATTTTGATATATACCAAATGCAAATTCCAGAGTTCGGTTAAAAATTTCAATAGGAGCCCTTTTGTTTAAAGTTTTAAATTTGTATCAATAATTTCTTTCCTTTTCTGAATTTTGTTACTCTTCATAGATATAATTAGTAGGTGAATTTGCTTGCTCCTTGTAATTACGTACTCTAATTTTGTTACCAGATCATTGATTACAATATCTTCCTTTTGCTTTTCTTGAAAGGGTACCGTGAAGAGACCGTCAATATAAATCTTTTTTAAAAATGGAGATGTCGTTGATATTTATTTTTAATGAAAGATGGATGTTATTTTCAGTCACTTAATTTATTCTAGAGTTATGACCATATAATAGCTTTTTCAAGCATTGGAAAATCGCAAGTGCACAAGTATTTAAAGAGTTGCTACTTTTTTAGATTTAGATTATTCGATTCAAACTACTATCTAACAAGTGTGCACATCAAAGCTCTTATTTAATTCCAACTTTATACTACAATCACACTCTTAAATTAAAGCACAAATCTTTTCATTGCTAAATGTCCAAATTCAATTATTGCAGTTGAAAAGGTCGAAAATGAAGCTACCAAGCTTAATAACAACGGTCACCGGTGAATTCTATTCTTTCCATCTAAATTTTGTGAACAAAATTACCTAATATTTATACTGATAAAAGGTCTATGAATTAATTGCGATGTGCCTAATTTAATTTGGATACAATATCCGTAACGACATGTCAATCCAAGCAGTCTAGTTCTTCTCAGCTAGTATATCGTTTTTCCGTAACAACCGTACGTGCTAGTCATTTTTTGGATTGGTCATTCAAAAATAAGCAGTGTTTGTAAAGTTATTGAAAAAAAAAACACTATTTTGCTGTAACATGAAAAGTTCCACCATAATATACTAGAGATTGGAGCACCTGTGTATGAACTTTCAGCATATTATGCTGGACCGGTATATTATACTAGAAGTCTAGTATATTATGATGGAAGTCCGATATATTATACTGGAACTCCGTTATAATATACTGAAATTCCACTATACTTAGGCTGGAATTCCAGTATATTATGCTGGAGTATTTTTCAGATTTTGAACAGTATTTTTTATTGAGATTTATCTTTACATGAAAAGAGACTAAAATTTGATTACTTTTGAAACTATGACTATTTTTGGATGACCGCTTGTAAATCTGGTTATTTTTTTATTTTCCCCCATTTTTCCATATGAGTGACATTTTTTGAGCTTATTAGTGTAAAAATCCACGTGTGTATATTTCTATTATATAGAAGAGAGAAGAGGAGGTTGACCAATGTCATAACGGCCATTTCAAATATATTAGTGCATTGTTTGCTTGTATACTATGCTAAAAAGTTTGATTGGTTCTTATTAACAGGAAAAACTAAAACTAACGTGGCCATACGCTATTAAATTCTTTAGGTGAACCCCACTTTCCATTCAACATTCACTATCTTCATTAAATGCATTACTTGATTATTATTATTTTTCAATAAGTACTTTTAACTAGAAAAATTATCTTTTTGATAATTTTATAATTCAAATATTCACCTGGTTAAAAATACTAAGTTCACGTATATTTATATATGACAATTCTATTATCTCCTTAAGAAACATTATTTCATTTATTTATTTATTAACTATTTCAAAAAAAGTAACCCCAGATGCTTGCAATATGTTGGCAAGCTTAGACAATCAAAGTTTCCTACGTGACACAAATCAAGACTATGATGTAACAAGTATTACGTAGGTTTTAATATATAGATTTCCCTGTTTGCTAAAAAAAAACTATTCCAAGTAAAGAAGATTTCTATTTACCTTGAAAATGGTAATTCCAATTAAATTTGATTATGTGGTTTTAGAAGTATAAGATTTATTTTAATGCCAGTTTTTAAGCAATAGATGCTAAGTGTGAGTAAAGAAATAAGGTAAAAGGATACGAAATCGAAGATAGGCAAACCAGACTGCCTCAGGTTGGGGGTTCCGAGCTGGCCGAGATATGTCCTCGAGGTCGAGGCTCAGGGTTAGTGATGTGGGATCGATGAAGTTGTAACAATTCTATGGACCTCGGAGGAGGCTATTTATGATCAATGATGGATACTAAATGGAAGATAATTAATGAAATACAATAAATGCAAGTAATAAATTGGTAAAGAGACAATAGAGGATGTTTGAGTTAGAAAGCTGAGAATGTTCTTGTTCCTTGTATTGAATATGTTGTGTGAAAAATGATAAGGGCCCCTTTATATAGGAGGGGAGTCTCAACACATTACATAAGCATTTATTACAAAATAGAACAGTTGGTACAACTATTCAATAGTCTAGTACAGATTTGTAGTATTTTGCAGGCGCTTGTCAACTTCAATCACGTGTTCACGGGAGTCCCGCGCATTCCCGTGACGGGCTCTGATCGTTTCCTCGTCTCGAGGTGCATCAACCCTTCAATATTACCCCTCGAGGAATTCGCATCGGAGTTTCACCTCAGGTCTGCTCCCGATGTCAACAAAAATCTCCTAAAATTGGCCGAGCCCGATTTTTACCGCATAGAGATAGTCCCCGCGTTTCTTGGAATGTAGAGACAAGAAAAGAGTTGAACCCATAATCCTTTAATGCTTCCATTATTGCGTCACCCGTGTCATACAAAGCAATTGACGCGACAATGGGGAATCCAAAGGGTCGTGTCCATACAGCCACTGGGAAGCATTTGAGTTGATTGCAGCAGCTACTGTGTTTTGGCTTCCTCTAACGCATATGATGGTTTTTTATAAATACCCCTTCCTTTGCCTCTTCTTTTTCACTGCATCTTCTAGCCCTTAAAACTCCTTCCTACTTCTTCCTTGTGTTCTTTCTCTGACTATATTTCTTTCCTTCCTTCGAAATTCCTCACAAGAAAATGACGAAGACTTCCTCTAATGTTTCCCAACGCGACAAACCTTACTCTTCTTCACGTTCATCTAAAGGGAAGGCGATGGAACCTTCTCGTCTCGAGGAATGCATCCCCAGAGCATGTGTTATAACCTCTGATTTCAAGATCGACAAACCTTCCTCGAGGCCAGGGCGATGTAAGCCCATGTCCCGATATATCAGCTTAATATCGGACATCGAGAAAGTAAAAGTTGACTGCCACTGGGGGGATTCGGTGTTGGTGAAGATTCCCTTTCGAGAGGAAGACATAACCACCTATGAGGCCGGCTTTATCAGTATGTATACCTATCCATTTACCCTTGGCCCGGTGGGACTATCATCGCCCTCAATAGATTCCGTGATCCTTGATTTCTGCGAATGGTACCAAGCGACTCTTGTTCAAATACATCCGTCGTTCTGGCGCGTTATTTATATGACCAGACATTTTGCGATCACGGTCGGGGGAATGCATTTTACCCTTGACCACTTGGTTAGAATGCACATCCCCCGAATGTTTCTTGGTGGCTTGATTAAACTTCAGCGTCGGGCCTTGAAAGCCTTTTTTGCCTGTACTAACGAGGTTAGGGACAGAGGATGGATGAGCCGTTTTGTACGGGTCAGGACTTCGGATCTGATCCCGGCGGAAAGGATGTCGTTCCCAGAAAGGTGGAACATGGAACGTAAGTACATATGTTAGTTAGACGTCTTTTCTTTTCCTTTGGATTATTGCTCCATGCACTAAGTCATGCCATCGAACAGCTGCTACGGTGTACCTCAGTTCGGTTAAAGATCTCTCAGGCTAGATTGGCCAGCTAAATTCGGTATGCCCATATGTTGAGCGCGTGTGGTGCGATTTGTCAGCGGCTCGGTGGGAAGCAAAGAACCATGGTAAGCCCCTACCCTTGTTGTAATTGCATTTCTTCAAAGAGACGTCACTGAATACATCCTCGCACTCGGCGGTCATATTTTACATTTGTGCAGGTCTGGGGGAGGCTTCCGTGATGAGGGAGGCTCCGTCTGAGGAAGCGGATACCCTGAAGTTTGATGAAGAGAAGAAGAAGAAGAAAAGAAAGAAACTTTCGGCCGAGCTTTCGAAATCAAAGAATGCTAAAGTGAAAAAATCCAATGTTGATTCGACGACCTTAACTCCCGAAGTTTCTGAGTGTCTTCGAGACGGAGGCGAGGAAAGAAATAATACTTTGGTAGTGCCTGTGGGAGGAGAAGACTCGACCATACCACGTCCGGTCGAGCCGATGACCGTTGAGCCGGAGGCATATAAATCGGAGCTCGATGCTGTTCCTACCCCGCCCGGAGCCGAGGAGCCTGTTGACAAAGTATCTGGTAATATTCCTGAGCTTGCTGATAATCAGGGCGTTCCCCGAGTTGGAGTGTGCCCGGTTAGTGGGCGGAAGGAGCCTAGGTCTGAGGTCCCTCAAAGGCAAGAGAAGGCCCCGATCAATCCATCCGGGGTTATTGAAGTGAGCGACTCTCCTCCGGATCCGTCCTTGCTTTCAGGTCAGTTACAGGATGCTCGAATCAGGGAATCTCCCGATGTAGGGGTGTCTGCTGAGGACAAAGGCGTGTTTGAAGGGATGTTTGCTATGACCGAGGAAAACCTTTAGCCTAACGCCTCGTTCATTTTCAGCGAGCTCGATAGGCTCTGCGAACAGGTAATCTTCCGCAAATTCCGCTCGGCACCCTGATCCTTGTCTTTCTCACTTGTTTCCTTCATGCTTTCAGTACAAGGTGGTTTATGATCAGACCTTCGCAAAGTTTCAAGCCGATTTAACTCACTACGAAAGTGAGCGCAAGAGGCTTACTTTTGGGGCTAATGAGCTTAGGGCTCGCTTTACCGAGAGGGAGGAGGAACTTCGTGGCCTTCGGGCTAGTTTTGAGGTGGCATCCCGGGAGAGGATTTGCTTTGTTGAGCAGGTGGTGCAATTTATCTATTTTTGCCTTTGTATCTACCCGCCTTCCAGTGCTCTGACACATTCGGGCTAGTTTTTACAGACGGAGAGGAAAGATGCTCCGGCAAAGGAAGAATTCTGAGCCAAAGACGCCGAGATTCTCGAACGCAAAGGTCACGTGAGTGAGATGGCCACCAAGAGAGGTACTCTCCAGGAGAAGGCGGCTCTGGTCGAACATCAGCTTTATGATGCGAGGGCGGAGGATAATAAATGCAAAAATCTTTTAGCCGAGTCGGCCGTTGCGCTATCTGCGGCCAGAGCTGAAGCTGCAGCGCTCGTATCCTCGTACAAGGAGGATGCAGTCGCTGCAAATGCCCAGGACAGGTAGGTATCTGAGAAGGCCGAGATGCAATGGCCAAAGCTATGGAGCATGCCTGGTTAAAGTCTCGAAGGCAGGCTCTCGAGGATATGCATACAGGGGGCATCGATCTGGCTACCGAGATCGAGAGGGTGAAGATCCTGGAAGAGGAGGCTGCTGCCTTGCTCACTTCCGAAGGTGGCTCAGAAGATGATGGAGACGTAGGTGAAGCCCCCGAGGGGGAAAAGGCCGTTGAAGCCCTCGAGGATGGAGCTGGGGCTGTTGACGGCACAACTCCGCCGATAGATTACAGTTATATTTGCTTTTCCCTTTGTAAGAACTTTAGATGCAAGCCCTGTATATATGCTCCTTTGATCTTCTAATATATAAGAAGCGCTTCGTTTTTCATCATTCCTCGTTCCGCCTTTGCTTTTTGTGATAGATCGCAACGCTTGTTTGTTGTTGGCCCGAGATCCGGGCTCCAGAACAAACCCTTAGGTTTCTTCTTTTAACGAGCGATGTCGCAATGGGTGAAAATTGACCGTTCGAGTTTTAGTCCCAGAGTTAAGGTTTGACTTTGAGTTCTTCGGCCTTTAGGCCTTAAAGTCGGCCTTGAAAATTTTCTATAGTGGCTTTTGGGCTCTTGTGCGTCGGCCCTTGGGCGTTTTTAGTTAACTGTTTGGAGTTCAATTCCGGAGTCGGATTTTGACTCGAGCCCATCGACCCTCAGGTTTCGAGTTAGCCTTGAGGCTTTTAAAGTTGGCGCCAAGGCTCTTACGCGTTAGGTTGGAATGACCTCTAATTGGTCTGCAGGCCTTCTATGTGTTTGCCTTTAGGCATTCTAGCTAACCATTTCGGGATTAGTCCTCGAGTCGGGTTGCGGCTCGAGCTCATCGACCCTCAGGTTTTGAGTTAGCCCTGAAGCTTTTTATGTTGGCAGTCAAGATTTTAAGCATGAGGTCGATGCGACCTTTAATCGGGTAGGCTTTTTGGTTAACCGTTTCAGGCTCAGTCCTCGAGTCGGGTTACGACTTGAGCTCATCGACACTTAGGTTTTTTAGAATTAGCCTTGAGGCTTTGTAAGCTGGCGCCAAGGCTCTTAAGCGCTGGGTCGATACGACCTTTAGTATGGCTACATTTTCCCTCGCCAAATATTTATTTAGAATTTTTGTGTTCGTCCAACTCTTCGACGATTCGAAAAGAACCTCGATTACGAGTCGTTATGTGACGATAAATGAGCACCTAAGAAGGTTTTGCCCGACGGCTGAATTGTTTCGAGCCTTTTCGCTGTTCGGAGCTAACATGAAAATGATCGAAGCTCTTTTACTTATGTCGAGGGTATCATGTTTTAACCGGTTATTTTCGAAATATTTTCGGAGGATTTAATTTTGTGGCAATGGTCGGGCGTCCCCGAGTAGCGTTAGTTTGGCCTGAGCCTATCGACCGGAGTCGTTTATGCTTGTCCGGAGCCTTAAGTCCCTGAGTGAGGTATCCTCAGCATCTATATTCGAGGGTATGCCTTTTTAGGGGTCTTACAAGTTTGAATATATAGCCTTGGCTTTAAAATCTGGGTTGTGCCTTTTATAAGGTCATATGATTTGGACATGCCTTACTTGAGGTCTTACAACTTTGATCGTGCCCGTAGGACGTACAGTTTTGATCGTTCCCGTAGGTCTTACAACCTTGATCGTGCTCGTCTAATAGCTCGAGGGCTGCCGTCATAGCTTCGTTGTTCAAACTTTTGGTAGTATGCCGGAACCTGCCACTTGGCTCCCCGACCTCGACCGGTATCAAAGCATCGGGTCCATACATCAGAGAGAATGGCGTCTCCCCTGTGCTTTTTTTTTTTGGGATCGCTCGATAGGCTCATAGTACCTCGAGAAACATTTACCTCCATCTACCTTTTGCATTTTCTAACTTCTTCTTTAAGATTTGAATGATGGTTTTGTTTGTGGATTCGGCTTGGCCGTTTGCACAGGGGTGATAGGGTGTTGACAGGATCCCTTTGACCTTACGGTCTTCGAGGGAATAGTCACTTTGCTTCTGGTGAACTGCTTTCCGTTGTCACAGGTTATCTCGAAGGGGATCCCAATTCGGCACAAGATATGGTCCCATATGAAGTTAATGAATCCTTTTTCTCTTATCTTCTCTAAGGCCTGCGCTTCTACCCATTTTGAGAAATAGTCAGTTATAAACAGAATAAACCTGGATTAACTGATGTCGTTGGCAGGGGTCCGACGATATCCATCGCCATTTCATGGACGGCCACAACGATAAGGCCGAATGTAGTTGTTCACCAGGTTGGTGAATCATGGGTGCGGATCTTTGGCATTTGTTGCATTTCCGGACGAATTCCTTGGCGTCTTTTCCCATGTTGTCCCAATAATAACCTGCTCTAATCACTTTTCGGACTAGAGAATCGTCGCCCGAGTGATTTCGCAAGTACCCTTGTGGATTTCTTGGAGCACATAATCCGTATCCCCCGGTCCCAGGCATACCGCTAGGGTCCCATCGAAGGTCCTTCTATATAAAGTTCTGCTTTCCTCGAGCGAGAACCGAGCAGCTTTGGTTCGCAGGGCTCTTGACTCTTTTGGGTGTGCAGGTAGCTTCCCGCTTCCCAAGTAATCGATGTACTTGTTTCTCCAATCCCATGTCAGGCTGGTGGAGTTAATTTCGGAATGACCTTCCCCGATAACTGATTTATATAGCTGAACAACGGCTCCGGGGAGTATGTCGTCTTCATCGATGGACGATCCCATATTTGCGAGGGCATCTGTTGTCACGACCCAAATTTCCAACCTTAGGGATCGTGATGGCACCTAACACCGTACTTGCTAGGCAATCCAATGTTAGAACCTGATTAACCATTTTCCTTTGAATATTTGCTTAAACACAATAAGACATTTAAAATAGACCAAATCTAATAACTTCCAACAAATAACTTCATGAGTATTAATAATAATAATCAATAATTAAGCCGAACCACGATCAAAATCTATAACCATAAAACTACCCCAGTGTCTGGTGTCACAATTCACGAACTACTAAGAATGCTACAAATAATGGCTGAAAGAATTATGTATCTGTTTTGAAAGTAGTAAAACAATGTCTAAAAATAAGGGAAAACTCCAAGAATCTACGGACGCCAACAGATCAACCTCGAGTCTCCGAATGACGAGGACAACTACTAAAATTTCCTAACTCTAACCGGTACCTGGATCTGCACAAAAGAGTGCTGAGTGTAGTATCGGTACAACCGACCCCATGTATTGAGTAAATGTCGAGCCTACGTAGTGACGAGGCTAAGGCGGGGAAATTATAACTTAACNATGTGAGAATTTGGTTACAACTAAGGCCTGAAAGAGGTGACTGAGTTATTTTATTTATTGTTGCAATTTATTTTTCTTGTTTGTGTAGAATTGTTTTCTTGCTTTATTAAATATATATATATATATATATTTAATAAAGCAAGAAAACAATTCTACACAAACAAGAAAAATAAATTGCAACAATAAATAAAATAACTCAGTCACCTCTTTCAGGCCTTAGTTGTAACCAAATTCTCACATCGATTTCCAAGATTCCAAATTTTACTTTTAAAATAATAATAAGTATAAAATACGTAAAATAGTGAAGGAAAACAATAAGTTTTCAAATCTTTGCTTTTTTTTTCTTGGAAAATCGGTAAAACATATGTGTCCTCCATTATTTCTCCTTGTTGCGGTGTGCAACCCGCTCCCACCTGTCCATCCTTATTGCTCCTCCCTATATATATATCACTCTTATTTCTGCTGTTGCGGCGTCCAACCCGATCCTACTTGTCCACCCTTATCACTCCTTGTTGCGGCGTGCAACCTGCTCCCACCAAACAATCACATTTCATTATTTATAAAAACGCATTTCACAAATCAGATTCCAAGCATTTCACAATACTTAAATCTCAATTATCACAAACATTATACTGTACTATTCAGAAACTTCACCAATTATCACTACATAGCGAAACCAACCAAAATGTATAATGTAACACTAACGACCTGCTCAACCAGATATACCACAATGTGGCTAAGGAACAAGTAACACTTTCAAAATACTTGAAACGATATTTAACAACAAGTTGACGAACCAAGTAGACATGAAGTCATCAATGATCATAAAACAATTAAAGTAGGGATTAATTAAATTGGAAACGGGGAATGTATCATGTTCAACAAGTAATTTGGTAGTGCATAGATACTCGTCACCTCACCTATACACCACACACATGCAAATTCACATAGCAATCAAGTTGGGGATTCCTATTTCCTCAAGTCAAGGTTAAACCAAACACTTACCTCTATGTCACAAGCAAATCGCTGCTCTAGCACAACTTTTCCTTTAGAATTTGCCTCTATTCTGCTCAAATCTAATCACAATTGTTTCACCATCATCAATTATTGCTTAAAAGAATTAAATTTATTGAAAAACTATGGTATTCCTATGTTTTTTTATCCACTACAAAAATTCGACTCCGGACTCGCTTGGTCTAAACTGGAGGTTCGGACCAAAACCCGTTTACCCATTCTCCTCAGAGCCCGAATATACAATTGGTTTTGGAATCCGACCTCAATTCGAGGTTTAAATTCGCAAATTTAGAAATTCCTATGTTCTACCCAAAAATCCCAAAATTTTAACCATGAAAACTCTAGATATTTGGTGCAAATCTTGTTAAAAGTTGTTAAGGATTGAAAGGAATTAGTTAAAGATAACTTACCGATGATTTAGAGAAGCTTGGGTCTTTGAAAAATCGTCTATGGAGGTTTAGGGTTTGAGAGAATTGAAAAATGGGTGAAAATCCCGTCAAAAATCTCATTTAATAGGCTGAAGATGTCGCATTTGCGACCCGGAGTTTGCATTTGCGACATCTCACACCATCAATTCTTTTCCGACATTAAAATGGGAATAACTTCCTCATACGATGTCCAAATTCGATGGTTCTTTTTCCTATGGCTCCGTAAATATGATACGGATGTAAAAGCTAAATTTGGAGCTCATTTGCTTACTGTGGTTTCATTTATGCTTGAAGAAACGACGATGAAGCATAAAAAACAAGCACAACATAGCCTAAACAAATCCGAAACTCACCCAAGCCCTCGGGGCTCCAAACCAAACATGCACGCAAGTCTAAAAACATCATACGGACTTGCTCGTGTGATCAAATTATCAAAATAACATCAAAAACTACGAATTTAACCTCAAAACTTATGATTTTCTCAAGAACACTCAAATTTTCTAACTTTTAAACCGGATGTCCAAATCACGTTAAATCAATTCCAATTCTCACCAATATTCACAGATAGGACTTAAATATCAAAACAAACTTGTACCAGGATCCGAAACCAAGATACGGGCCCGATATCATAAAATTTCACATTTTATTGCATTTCTTTATTTATTGAATTAACCAGCAGAAAAATTTTCTTCAAAAATTATTTTCCAAGGCTAGGGACCTCAGAATTCAATTTAGGGCATACGCCCTAGTCCCATATTTTACTGTGGACCTCCTGAGATCATTGGAACACTGATCCGGATCCGTTTACTCACAATGTTGACCTAAGTCAACTAAAACCAAATTTTAACTCTAGAAATTTCTATTTCTCGTATGTTGCATAAAAGCTTTCCGGATTCACGCTCGGACTGCGTACGCAAATCGAGGTAATTAAAATTAGTCTTTTAAGGCTAATTATCCTGGAATGGAGTCTTAATCCATAATATGACCCTTTTGTGTCATCACAATCTCTCCTTCTTAAACAAACGTTCGTCCTCGAACGAACATAGAAATTTACTTGGTTTGGTAATTAGTTCTTGGGGATATCTACTCTACGAATCCGTCTCGGACTTCCAAGTATTTTCCTCAATAGGCTAACCTTCTTTTCTCTCTCGGTCTGAAGGGTAACTTATTTTATATCTAGAAAACATAATAAAGAGGTAACGCTATCCATCCAGTGGAGAAATATTGGATAATCATTTAGAAATCATCGATTGAGGCCCATTATGCTTATCATTTGAAAGTGTGAAAGAAGGTCAAGGAGAGTCTACTCCGAGGGAAAAATGAGTTTTTCTTTGAGGAATTCAAGAATCGAACATCCCTCAACCGGTTCCACGAGTATTTTTGATACCAAGAAAATGAGGACTTCGAGTCAGCCGGTGTAATTAAAAATATGGTTGAACTAGATTCTAGTCTAGGGAAAATAAAGAATACCAAAATTCCGGGAAGAATTGAATCTCGAAGGTTTGACAACCATTGTTCATGCATCAAAGATTTGGAGGCACTATCTCTATGGTGTGCCGTGTGAGGTTTCCACAGACTATCGCGATCTCCAGTACTTGTTCGAGCAAAAGGATCTTAATTTGAGGCAGAGGGAATGGTTGGAGTTATTGAAAGATTACGACGTCACATTCCAAGAATTTCTCAATATTGGACCTGTGTGGTGATATGAAAATTGAACTACATGATTCAAAAGAGATTATGAGGAGGAGGAACAAAAGTAACACCATTTACAATTTGAAAGGAATAATAGGGAAAATATCATTTCTCACATGAAACCGAAAAGTGCAAAGTGGAGTAATTAGAGTTCGGCTTGATCATCAACCTATCATTCTCACCGTTCCTGGTCATAAGCTTGATTCCAAATTAGGTGGCCAAATTTTCTATTTCTCAAGCGACAAGACAAATGGTAAAATTAATTTATGTCATGCCATATCGTTAAATGCGACGCTTGGTGGTAGCAACCCATTATTTCTCAAATTAATTAGTTGTTCAAAATTTTTAATTGTTTAGTACAAGACATATTTTATTATTACTATATTATTATTTTATTATTGTTATCATTAATATTATTGCTATTATTTTATTGTTCTATTTTATTTATTTATTTACTTAGTACATGTGATATTTTATTATATATTGATTTTTTTGCAATGGAGTTCACATTTGCGAACTGGGCAGTTCTGGGGAGGGATTCGCATTTGCGAACTAGGTGTCGCAAATGCGATACCTGAGGCTTAAAAGGGGTTTTGACGGTTCATTTCACCAAAGAACTGTAAATCAATTGAGATCCAAGAAAGACGGACTATTTGAGTTTTCCCAACCTTCCAACCCTCAAATTTCACTTCCAAGTGCATTAATAAGGTAAATTTTGCTTATTCCTTACATCTTCTTCTTCTTTTTCAATTATCTTCTTAAAACCTAGGGCTTGGAATAATTTCAAGTTTTCTAGGCACAAAGTGTTAAAAATCAAAGATTTTATGTTGTTATTTGTTGGGTGAGGATGGTTGAGAGGGTTAATCCAACAATGGGTTAGAAATTTGAGGAAAATCTGAGTGCCATTGATGTTTAGAAACAAGGGTAACATTTTGTGTTTAGATTTTAGAATTTCTTTGAATTTTGGTGGTTGTACATGATGTTTATTGCATGATTTAGTGTGTAAAGACTATTTGGGGTGTTTTGGTGGTGTTTAAAAGTGATTTCATGGAAGAAATTTTAAAAGTTAGGGACTGTTCTAGGGCTGGGACGACGGGTTCGCATTTGCGAAGGGGAGTTCGCATTTGCAAACTCAGACGGTTCTGGAGGACTTCACAATTGCGAAGTGCTGCTCGCAATTGCGATCCTAGGTTACTTCACATTTGCGAGGAGATGGTTGCAAATGCGATTTATGAGGGGAATCTGAGAGCTTCGTATTTACGAAGAAAATGTCGCAAATACGACATCAGAGAGCGAGCATTTGCATATTTTGAAATTTTTGAAAGCTTTTCTAAGTATGGTTTCAACTGTCCAATCACCCTTTTGATATATAAGATTCATTTTGCAACATATTTCATAGTTATACTCCATTTTCATTTCAATGATTTGTTTTGCAGGCTCATATATTGAGGATGAGTTCCAACTCCACTGAATCCTTGCCCGGAAGTCCCATGGAACTAGAGGACAACTATGACCAACACTGATTTTTATCACGAGGGTGTCAGGAATGGTATTACAATGAGCTAATCACAAAGAAGCTGCTCCCGGAGAGTGGAATTGAGATGGATAAAGTTGAACAATGTCTGCCTGAGTTCTACCGGAAGCTTGTTGCTTTGGGCTGGATATCTTTCGCCCATACGCCTTGCAGGGCAAATGAGCAGTGGGTGAGGTAGTTCTATGTCAATATCCCTGCCATAAACATGAAAAAACCAAAGATGAGGATTCAAGGAAAGATGATACATTTCGGGGCAGAAGCTGTGAACAACATCTACCACCTCCCTGACCACGACATGGATCCTTTCCAGAGAAAGATAACCTTTCAGGGAATTGGTAGGCTTCCAAGCTATGCTCGGGTGTGGATGTCCCTTGGGCATTGGATAAGAAATCAATCACCTCCCAAGAGTTCACCGCTGAAGCCAAGATATGGCTAGCTATTGTGTGAAGCCGTGTCTCTCCAGCGTCCAACATCTGGAATATGCCCATACTGAGAGCACTGGTGGTAGCTTGTATCCTTGACGACATTCCATTTAATGTTGGCGAAATCTTCGTCAGTGAGCTAAAGGAGTACTTCGCCTGGGTGGTACATCACTTTTATTCCCATCTCTTATTATTGAGTTGTGCCAGGTGGCTGAGGTGGAGGAGGATCCAGAGGACAACTAGGTAGAGCCGGGTAAGCCTATCCACCCCTTGAAGAAGAGAGGAAAGGGTGGAGCTGTCAAGATCAAGAAAGAAAGTGGGATTGCCTCCTCAGGCTGAGTAGGTTAGTCAGCCTTCTCCCTCCACCGGTGGCCCATTTGCTGTGCTTTCTGAGGAGACGAGGCAGGTTTGCGAGCTGGTATCTCGACTTCCACAGGGACCGGGGGAAACATATGAGGGACCCTATGCATATGCTTCACAGAAAGACTTCAAGAAATACCTTGAGGATCAGAAGAAACAGGAGGCTCATTTGAAGCATCTAGAGAAGGCGTATGCAGATTTGGCCACGTCACATGGTGGCTTGAGTACTTCCGAATGAAGAAAGGGGAGAAGAAGAGAGATAAGTTCTTCACTCGCATGTGGAAGGGAATGAAGAGGCTGTTTAAGGTGCTGAAGCCTCAGGAGCTAGTGCTATCGACTGAGCCGGAGGAAGAGGATGATGTTCTAGCTCTCTGGTCCGAGGATGAGAGAGAAGAGGGGGTGATAGAGTCTGACAGCGAGGGGAGTACATGATGCGGTATTCAGGGGGGAACCAACCATCATTTTCACTTTATTTGTTAGATTTCTGGTTGAGGTGGCCTCTTTGAATAACTGTGATTTGGGATGTAACTATTTCTTTACTTTCTTGTAGATTGGTGTTGGGATTTGGTTTTTGTGTTCCTGTGAAAACACAGTTTGTGTTTTATCTTTTAGGCGAATTGGTATCCTGTTTGTCATGTTATTTATTATATTTGTGTTATGTGACACTACTTGGTTCTCGTGTTGATGGTTATGTTGAAATTATGCAGGGTATTTTATTTTGAGCGGTGATATCCTTGATAACCAATTGATCTTTTCTCTTTGTTTTACCTCTCCTTGATGATAGATAACTTCATGGCTTTCTTTTAGAGAATTGGTCTTGTAGTGTGGGTATAATTTTGTTAATTTAGAAGGAATGGATGGTTTAAATTGAGGTTGTGCCCATAGGCTGACTTTGTGGCTTGTTTGGTGCCAACATGATTTACTTCCGTACTAACTTGTGGCTTGTTTTGAAAGGAAATGAATGGTTGAAGCAGGGACTATTATCACACAATATCCCGTATGAATTCTTGCTCTTATATTCACAAAATAGTTTCTAAGGTTATATGTGGTTCCCTTTTGAGATTCACTGATACCAATTAGGCCTTGAGTTTTGTTTTCTACTTGAGTTTCCACGTGCCATTAGTGGAAGTTTCTTGCATCCTCTGTGGTTTAGGACTGGTGTTGCGGGAGAACCTTATCTATCGGTACGCGGAAGAAAAGCATGAATTCCCGCCATTTACGAGAAAGTAGAAGAGTTCTATCAGTATTGGTGATAACAAGAACCACACGATAGAGTAGAAGAGAATAAAAATAGAGTGTGTTCCTAACTTGATATCCTCTGAGAGATAAGTACAGACGTCTCTGTACCGATTCTTCAGACTCTATTAAGCTTGTTCGTTAATTATGAGGCCTAAGAAACCTAGTGCTCTGATACTAACTTGTCACGACCCAAATTCCCAACCTAAGGGATCGTGATGACGCCTAACACCATACTTGCTAGGCAAGCCAATGTTAGAACCTGATTAGCCCTTTTCCTTTGAATATTTGCTTAAACACAATAAGACAATTTAAAATAGACCAAAGCTACTAACTTCCAACGAATAACGTCATAAGTATTAATAATAATTATCAATAATTAAGCCGAACCACGAACAAAATCTATAACCATAAAACTACCCCAGGGTCTGGTGTCACAATTCACGAACTACTAAGAATGCTACAAATAATGGTGTACTATTCAGAAACTTCACCAATTATCACTACATAACGAAACCAACCAAAATGTATAATGTAACACTGACGACCAGCTCAACCAGATGTACCACAATGTGACTAAGAAACAAGTAACACTTTCAAAATATTTGAAACGATATTTAACAACAAGTTGACGAACCAAATAGACATGAAGTCATCAATGATCATAAAACAATTAAACTAGGGATCAATTAAATTTGAAACGGGAAAGGGATCATGTTCAACAAGTAATTTGGTAGTGCATAGGTACTCGTCATCTCACCTATACACCACACATATGCAAATTCACATAGCAATCAAGTTGGGAATTCCTATTCCCTCAAGTCAAGGTTAAACCAAACACTTACCTCGATGTCACAAGCAAATCGCTGCTCTAGCACACCTTTTCCTTTAGAATTTGCCTATATTCCACTCAAATCTAATCACAATTGTTTCACCATCATGAATTATTGCTTAAAAGAATTAACTTTATGGAAAAACTATGGTTTTCCTATGTTTTATTATCCACTACAAAAATTTGACTCCGGGCGCGCTTGGTCTAAACTCGAGGTTCAGACCAAAACCCATTTACTCATTCTCCCCCGAGCCCGGATATACAATTGGTTTTGGAATCCGACCTCAATTTGCGGTCTAAATTCCTAAATTTTGAAATTCCTATGTTGTAGCCAAAAATCCCAATTTATTTACCATGAAAACTCTAGATATTTGGTTGAAGTCTTGTTAAAAGTTGTTAAAGATTGAAAGGAATTAGTTAAAGATCATTTACCGATGATTTAGAGACGTTTGGGTCTTTGAAAAATCGCCTATGGAGGTTTATGGTTTGAGAGAATGGAAAAATGGGTGAAAATCCCGTCAAAAATCTCATTTAATAGGTTGCAGATGTCGCATTTGCGACCCGGAGTTCGCATATGCGACATCTCGCACCATCAATTTTTTTTCAACATTAAAATGGGCATAACTTCCTCATACGATGTCCAAATTCGATGGTTCCTTTTCCTATGGCTCTGTAATTACGATACAGATATAATGGTTCGATAAAAACTAAATTTGGAGCTCATTTTCTTAGTGTGGTGTCATTTATTCTTGAATAAACAATGATGAAGCATAAAAAACAAGCGCAACATAGCCTAAACTTATCCGAAACTCACCCAAGCCCTCGGGGCTCCAAACCAAACATGCACGCAAGTCTAAAAACATCATACGGACTTTCTCGTGTGATCAAATCATCAAAATAACATAAAAATTATGAATTCAACCTCAAAACTCATGATTTTCTCAAGAACACTCAAATTTTCTAACTTTTCAACCAGACGTCCAAATCACGTCAAATCAATTCAAATTCTCACCAAATTTCACTGATAGGACTTAAATATCATAACAAACTTTTACCGGGCTCCAAAACAAGGATACGGGTCCAATATCATAAAAATTTTCATATTATTTCATTTCTTTATTTCTTGAATTAACCAGTAGAAAAAGTTTCTTCAAATATTATTTTCTAAGGCTAGGGACCTCAGAATTCAATTCCGGGCATACACCCAAGTCCCATATTTTACTGCGGACCTCCCGGGATCGTCGGAACACATATTCGGGTTTGTTTACTCAAAGTGTTGACCAAAGTCAACTAGAACTAAATTTTAACTCTAGAAATTTCCATTTCTCGTATTTTCGCATAAAAGCTATACGGATTCACGTCCGAACTGCATACGCAAATTGAGGTAATTAAAATTAGTCTTTTGAAGGATAATGACCCTGGAATGGAGTCTTAATCCATAAATTGACCCATTTTGGGTCATCACATCTGCCTCACTATTTTGCTCTCGAGGTATGTGGGTCAGGGTCCACTCCTTGAAACGATGCAGCGTGACTTGAGTTTTGTCTAAGTAGCTTGGTATCCTATCTTCTCAAACTTCGAAGCTCCCATTTACCTGGTTCACTACCAAGAGGGAATCACATCTTGCCTCGATGATTTCGGCTCCTAGGCCTTTGGCCAATTCCAGACCTACAATCATAGCGTCATACTCGGCTTCGTTGTTAGTCAATTTTGCGGTTTTTATAGATTGTCTAATCACGCCACCCCTGGGCGGATTTTGAAATACGCCGAGCCCGAACCCGTTCACATTTGAGGCACCATCGGTGAACAGGGTCCATACTCCCGAGGATGTGCCTGTTTTTAGCAGAAGTTCTTTCTCTGGTTCGGGTATTAGGGCGGGCGCAAAGACAACCACGAAATCCGCCAAACTTTGGTATTTGATAGCCGTTCGGAGCTGATACTCGATGTCATATCCTCCGAGTTTGATGACCCATTTGTCCAATCGGCCCGATAACTCTGGCTTATGCAAGATGCTTCGGAGAGGATATGTCGTTAAAAACAATGCGATGGTATAAAAAATAAGGTTTGGATTTTCGAGATGCCCTAATTAATGCAAGAGCTAAGTTTTCTAGAAGAGGGTACCTAGTTTCGGCGTCGCCTATGGTCCGACTCATGTAGTAGACAAGGAATTGAGTACCTTGTTATTCTCGAACCAGCACACCACTTACTGCCACCCCAGATATGGCCAGGTACAAATACAACATTTCGCCCTCCTTCGGGGTGCTGAGTAAAGGCGGGCTCGATAGATATCTCTTCTACTCCTCTAAGGCATGTTGGCATCCTGGGATCTACTCGAAGCTGTTTTTCCTTTTGAGCACGGAGAAGAAATGATGGCTCTTATCCGCCGACCTCGACACTATAAGGCCTGGGAATTTGCCCGAACATACACCGAATGCATACTTCTCGGGGTTGAGTTTCATATTGCAGCTTCCGATAATGTCGAATGTCTCCTGCAAATGTCAAATGGTCCTCTGCGCGCAGGGACTTAACTGTCATATTGCCAATGTATAATTCCACACTTCATGACTTATTTAAATCTCTACAATCTATGCATACTTTAAGTTACTCCCCTTCTTGGGGGCTATCACCATATCGGACGTCCCTAATGGACCCTATTTCGAGGGGCTTTGTTACCTTGTTTTTGATGAACACATGTTTTACCTTACTGGTTTGACCCTGGGGTCGACGCTCGGCCAGTGGATGGTTATTTCCGACGGGATCCCTGTCATGCTCAAAAAGGGCCAAGCAAAGCAATCGATGATAATAATAAGAAATTGAGCGATTTTTCTCTTGAATCCGGGGGTTAGTCCCATTCCCAAATATACCTTTGTTACTTGCCGTCGTGGATGCTTTTGTCCGCTTGGCCACAACTCTTGGAGGGACGTTGGCTGCTCCGATGATCATATGGGCGACATGTTGTGGTTTTCTCGTTCCGCTCCTTCGAAATCTTTTCCTTTCCTGATGGTGAGTTACAGCTCGGCCGCTGATGAATTCTTGGAGGTGCCCTTCGCAAATTAGCTGGGTTGCTTCCTCTCGTAGCTGCCTGAAATCTTCGGTCCTATGACCGTGCGTACCATGAAACTCACACACCAGGTTTGGGTTCCTTTGCGCAGGGTCCGATAGTATGGGTTTTGGCCACCTGGTGTCTTTGATTTCTCACATGGCTGATATGATATCTGAAAAGCCAATGATGAAGTTGTGTTTGGGCGATAAGGGTACCTACGATTGCTCCGTACGCCTGCTGAATCTAGATTTGTTCACCGGTCCTCGAGGATCTCGGCGCCAGTCCGTCCTGCGATCGATTCGAGGCGTGCTGCTTCTTATAGTGTTTCTTTGATTCTCGACGTAAGGTCGGTATCCTTTTTTACATGGCCTCATTTCTCTCTCCGGGAACCTTGACTTTATCCTCTTCGTGAGGTCCTCGAGCATTTTCAAAATAACGGGGTCGACTGTTGACGTGTTATTTCCTGATCCCTCTGGTATCCGCTGGATTCGAGGGGCCATTCCTGGTGCCATTGCGCTCGAAATATTTTGATGGTTTTGCAGCTGGGTAATCGTCGCTTGTTGTGCCTTGAGCATTTCAAAGATTGTACTGAGGCTGACCTTTCTTTCCTTTTGAGCGAGGGTTACCGCGCTTCGTGTTGGCCCTCTAGGCGCGTGCTCCTGTCAATGTGGGAGCTGATGTCATCATGTTCGGCGTCGCACGATTCTATGCCCACGGGGGTTAGCTCCGGTGTGCTGTCACGGTTTTGCAATAGTGCGTCAGCATCTAAAACACTCATACCATTCTCCCCATAATTCTCAGAGTCGTAGCTTTTGTGTGCATTCACTGAGTCAGACATTTTGACCTGAAATCAGAGATTCTTGGAAAAGAAAAAGTGTGAAGAACTTGCGTTTTTAGTGAACCAGCACTGAAATAATCACTATTATTTTTAGCCCCATGATCGGCGCCAAACTGTTTACCTTGAAAATGGTAATTACAATTAAATTTGATTATGTGGTTCTAAAAATATGCGATTTATTTTAATGCCAGTTGTTAAGCAATATATGCCAAGTGTGAGTAAAGAAATAAGGTAAAATGATACGAAATCGAACATAGGCAAACCAGACTGCCTCAGGTCGGGGGTTCCGAGCTGGCCAAGATAGGTCCTCGAAGTCGAGGCTCGGGGTTAGTGATGTGGGATCGATGAAGCTGTAATAATTCTATGGATCTCGGAGGAGGCTATTTATGATCAATGATGGATAATAAATGGAAGATAATTAATGAAATACAATAAATGCAAGTAATAAATTGGTAAAGAGACAATAGACGATGTTTGAGTTAGAAAGCTGGAAATGTTCTTGTTCCTTGTATTGAATATGTTGTGTGAAAAATGAAAGGGTCCCCTTTATATAGGAGGGGAGTCCATCACATTACATAATCATTTATTACAAAAGAGAACAACTGGTACAACTATTCAATAGTCTAGTACGGATTTGTAGTATTTTGCAGGCGCTTGTCAGGTTCAATCACGTGTTCACGGGAGTCCCGCGCATTCCCGTGACGAGCTCCGATATTTTCCTCATCTCGAGGTGCGTCAACCCCTCGATATTACCCTCTAGGAATTCTCCTCATAGTTTCACCTCGGGTCTGCTCCCGATGTCAACAAAAATCACATAAAATCGGTCGAGCCCAATTTTTTTCGCATACAGATAGTCCTCGCGTTTCTTGGAATGTAGAGACAAGAAATGATTTGAACCCATAATCCTTTAATGCTTCCATTATTGCGTCACCCGTGTCATACAAAGCAATTGACGCGACATAGGAGAATCCAAAGGGTCGTGTCCATACATCCACTGGGAAGCCTTTGAGTTGATTGCGGCAGTTACTGTGTTTTGGCTTCCTCTAACGCATATAATGGTTCTTTATAAATACCCCTTCCTTTGCCTCTTCTTTTTCACCGCATCCTCTAGCCCTTAAAACTCCTTCCTAATTCTCCCTTGTGTTATTTCTCTGACTATATTTCTTTCCTTCCTTCGAAATTCCTCACAAGAAAATGGCGCAGACCTCCTCTAGTGTTTCACAACGCGACAAACCTTCCTCTTCTTCACGTTCATCTAAAGGGAAGGCGATGGAACCTTCTCGTCTCGAGGAATGCATCCCCGGAGCATGTGTGATAATCTCCGATTTCAAGATCGACAAACCTTCCTCGAGGCCAGGGCGATATGAGCCCATGTCCTAATATATCACCTTAATATCGGACATCGCGAAAGTAAAAGCTGACTGCCACTGGGGGGATTCAGTGTTGGTGAAGACTGCCAAGCTGACTGCCCAGGTCCCCTTTATATAGGAGGGGAGTCTCAACACAGTACATAAGCATTTATTACAAAGGAGAATAGGTGGTACAACTATTCAGTAGTCCGGTACAGATTCATACTATTTTGCAGGCGCTTGTCGGCTTAAATCACGTGTTCACGGGAGTCCCGTGCATTCCCGTGACAGGCTCCGATCTTTTCCTCGTCTTGAGGTGCGTCAACCCTTCGATATTACCCCTCGAGGAATTCGCCTCAGAGTTGCACCTCGAGTATGCTCCCGATGTCAATAGAAATCTCCTAAAATTGGTCGAGCCCACTTTTTACCGCATACAATTTCATTAAAAAGAATTAGTGATAATGTATGAGGATTTACATTCAAATGTTATTGCATCATTATCAATTGATATCATTTTATACAATGTTCTCATTAAATTGTAATTTCAATTGGAATACTTTATAAAATTCGAAAAAAATATATTTAAGAATAAAATATAGTTTTAAGTCCCCTATTTTAGTCTGAATACATAAGGAGACACTTAAAGTTTGCACGATTTTTCATTTAGTCACCCGAACTTAAGGGTGTTCCTATTGAGCACTTATACTGCCCGAAACCTATTCAAATTAAGCACTTTTTTGACAATCAGCTAAACTTACAAAGTTTGTGCAATGCACTTGCTTCTGGCATGGCGAATGGCGAGCAAAAAAAGGAAATATATTATTTTGAGTAAAAAAAAGGAAAAACTATGGTGTTCTTCACTATTTTCATGTGTGTTCTTGTTCCAAGTACGATTTTGATCCAAATTTTTAAGAGGAACACCACCAAATTTGTTATAACTTCGGCTAAAGATTCCTCATGATGACCCGAAGACAACCCCAATATTAATTTCTCAAACTTTCATCAAATTAAGTAACCCATTTTAAACCTTCAAGCTTTTTAAATACCCCATTAATGGTGTTTCGATTTGAAATAAAGAACTCGGACTCATTTCAATTTTAATCAATAGGGAGGGGGGGCTGCTCCTGTAGAAGGGTGACGACTGGAGATGGGTGGGGTGAAAAAGAAGGGTTCGACCATGGGGGTTAGAGAGGAGGGTGGCGGAGGATTTTGTGGTGAGGATGGGGGAGCTTGGTGGCGGCTGGTGGTGGAGAGAAAGAAGAAGAAGAAGAAGGAAATAACAAATAAAAAAAATCTGTTTTTTGGGGTCTTTATGCGCCAATATTGGGTGAAACTCACTTTATGTGCCAACTCAGCAATAAGTGCTTAATTGGAATACGTTTCGGGTAGTATAAGTGGTCAATAGGAACACCCTTTAGTTTAGGTGTCTAAATGAATAATCGTGACAACTTTAAGTGTCTCTGTATGTATTCAGCCCTTTTTTTTAATTATAGAATATTAAAACTTTGTTCAAATTGTATGTATACGACCAAATCGGTGAGTCCCACTTTGTGACTATTACGGCGCTCCACAACCCGTCTTCGGAAGGCTCGAGATACAGTTCGAAGATCGACCCCGAGGGTTTCCTACGATCGACCTCGGGGCAGTGCAAATCGGTGACTATCGTAGACAAGCGGGAATTCCCAAAAAGTACGTGGTTAGAGCTGACCAAATCTACAAGAATAGTACAAGTCCGTACCGTGAAATTAAATAGTTGTACTAGATGTGTATCTTTGTAATGAATGCATATGTACTATGTTGGGATTCCCCCTCCTATATAAAGGGGACCCTTGTCATTTTGTAACATACATGATATTCAATACAAGAACAAGAACATTCTCTACTCTCTAACTCAAACATTCTTCATTGTTGATTCCTTTGATTTATTGTGTTTCATTTATTGTTCTTCATTTATTATTCATCATTGATCATAAATAGCCATCTTCGAGGCCCTTAAAACTGTTAAACCTTTATCGGTCACCCCCTACTATCGTCAAGTCCCGACTCGAGGTCCTATCTCGACCAAATCAAGGCCCCGATTTTTGGCAGTCTGGTTTGCATATCTTTGCCTTCTTTGGTTCAAAACTTATTTCCCTAATTCACACTTAGCATCTATTTCTTAAACAAATAGTTCTAGAATAAATTACATATTTTTAGAACCACTCAATCAAATTTAATTGTTATTACCATTTTCAAGCTAATCAGTTTAGCGCCCACCGTGGGGCTAAAAGTAATAGTGATTGTTTTACTGCTGGTTCACTAAAAACACAAGTTATTCTTCACACTTTTTCTTGTCCAAGAACCTTTGATTTCCGGTCAACATGTCTAACTCAGTAAATGCACACGAAAACAACGGCTCTGAGGACCATGGAGAGAATGGTGTATCTGTTTCAAACGCGGGTGTACCACTGCAAAACCCTGAGAACACAACGGAGCCAATTCTCGTGGACGTGGGCTCGCGAAACGCTCAACACGTCGATATAAACTCCTGCACTAAGGGGGGTGCACGTCAAGAAAACGAACAGGAGGCTTAGAAAACCCCAGCTCAAGTATCCTTCACGTCATTTTTGAAATGTTGCAGGCACAACAATTGGCGATTGCTTAGTTGCAAAGCCATACAAAAAACTCTAAGTACAACAACACTGTAAACGACTCCTCGAGTCGAACTAGCACCGGAGAGGTCAGGCGACAATGGATCGACATCTGACCTCGCCATTATAATGATGCTCGAGGACCTCACGAAGAGGATCGAATCGGGCGAAAATAAGATAGAAGCCAACGATAAAAAGGTGGAAACCTACAATTCAAGGGTCGACCAGATCCCAGGCGCACACACTATTCTAAAGGGTGTAGACTCAAAGAAATTTGTGCAAAGGCCGTTCCCATCAAGTGCGGCTCCGAAACCCATCCCCAAGAAATTCAGAATGCCCGATCTCCCGAAGTACAACGGCACCTCGGACCCCAACGAGCACTTCATTGCCTACACTTATACCGTGAAGGGAAATGACTTAAAGGAGGACGAGATTGAGTTTGTCCTATGGAAAAAGTTCGGAGAAACGTTATCAAAGGGGGCTATGTTGTGGTATCACAACCTAACCCCGAACTCAATAGATTCATTTGCCATGCTGGCATATTCTTTTATAAAGGCACACGCCGGTGCCATCAAGGTTGCTACAAGGAAATCTGACGTCTTCAAAATCAAGTAGAGAGAAAACGAGATGCTTTGGGAATTTGTATCTCGCTTTCAAATGGAGCGAATGGAATTACCATCGGTCTCCGATGACTGGGCAGTGCAGGCCTTCACCCAAGGCTTGAATGAACGAAGCTCAATAGCTTCGAAGAAACTGAAGAATAACTTGGGAGAGTATCCCGTTGTCACATGGGCGGATGTCCATAACTGATATCAATCAAAGATTAGGGCCGAAGACGAAAAACTGGGATCCCCCTGGGGCTCGGTATACCCTAGAAGGCTCCTGGAAAAGTAACCAAGGACAAACAAAGAAAGGTATCAACCATACACTGAAGATCGAAGAAACTCCTCAAGGCGTAACATACCTAGGAACGACCGTAGGGAAGATCGAGGTCAGAATCCTCGGGGACTCGTGAGCAGAGCCGACTTCGATAGACACGCATGGCCGGTAGAGGAACCCCGATTATCTGAGTACAACTTCAACATTGATGCTTGGGACACCGTATCGGCCATAGGTAAAATTAAAGACACCAGATGGCCGAAACCCATACTATCAGATCCATCAAAAAGGAACCATAACTTTGTATGCGAGTTTCAAGGCACACACGGTCACAAGACCGAATGTTGCCGACAGCTCCGGGAGGAAGTAGCCCGACTAATCAACAAAGGTCACCTCCAAAAGTTTCTCAACGACCTTGCTACAAATCAATTTCAGGAAAGAGAGGCTAACAGGAAAAATGAAATCGAAGAGCCACAAAATGTCATCCACATGATCATTGGAGGAATCGACACCCCGCGAGAACCCATTGTCAAACAAACAAAAATATCTGTCACCAGGGAAAAGCGAACTCGAGGTTACATACCCGAGGATGCTCTCACATTCAGCGACAAGGACATCGAGACCCTGTCTCGGCCTCACAACGACGTATTGGTAATTTCTTTTCTTGTGAATACATTTCAAATTAAACGTGTGCTTGTGGATCTAAGTAGCTCGGCCAACATAATCAGGTCGAGGGTGGTGGAGCAGCTCGGACTGCTAGACCAGATCATGCCCGCCTTTCAAGTCCACAACGGATTCAACATGGCGAGCGAGACAACGAAAGGAGAGATCACCCTCTCGGTCAACGTGGCTGGCGCAACCCAGAATACCAAGTTTCATGTCATCGAAGAAGACATGAGGTACAATGCCTTCCTCGGAAGGCCATGGATACACTGCATGAGAGCAGTGCCTTCTACCCTTCATCAAATGATGAAGTTTCAAATAAAGGACGGAATAAAAACGGTGTACGGGGAGCAGCGTGCAACAAGGGAGATGTTCGCGGTGCACAATGTGGAACTGGCATCAATACTTTCTACATCGAAGGATCCAAAGGATAAGCACACAGCCGAGTAGCTGTCACGCCCCTTTTTTCTCGCGGAATCGGGTTTATGACATTGGTTGAGATAACTCATTCCTTTTGGGAAAGGGGTCTTGCGTTTTTGAAGAGTCGCCACCTAACAATTTTTAAGGTGCGTTAGGGCACCTAGGGGGGTTCATTTATAACTACGTTGATAACCAGAGATGAGGTAAGGGCTTGCAATTATCCTAAGGGAAAGGTGTTAGGCATCCCTCAGGATCCACAAGTGTGGTTCCCGGCCAAACAACTTTTTTGTGAATTTGTACAATTTAGCAAATAAACAAGTAAGGCTCAAATAATAGGGGATTTAAGTCTAAGTACAGATGTTTGAATAAACAGTTAATGAAGATCTAGCTTTTGAAAAGAATTACAATCTAAGCATATTTATGAAAAGTAAAGGAATGTCCTAGATTTGTTTATAATATGGATCACATCAATGCAATACCCAGTATGACACTCCTCAAAGAGAGGCTACACGTGGTATTAGCGCACCGGTCATCATGTCCATATCTACCCTCTCCCACCCCATGAAGGTAACTAAAGCGCGTGTTGGTCACGACCTCTATTGCATTCTTGTTGACACCCAATTTTTCTCAAATTATTTTCAAACTTGCATATACGTTTGCAAAATCACTGTGTATAATAATGGGTATTTTGCCCATATTTTTTTCATATTTTTATCAAATTATTTTCATTGTTTATTTAATATTTCATATTTATAATTATCCATAAATTGTGTTATGAATAATCTCAAATTGTTTCCCAACTCGGTATATCATATTTAATCATTTTTTGTCCATTTAGATTCAATTATTTCATAAGTTAGCCAATTGGGCATGATTTATTTTTAATTACAGTAATTTTGCAATAATAACCTAATTGTATACTTTATGATATTTTTTATTCCAAAAGTATTCATTTTTTATTATTTAATTACTGTAATTTCATCTATTTAAACTCAATTTCATTTTTTGTACAATTATTGGTTTTTTATTTAATTATTTATCTACTTTTGGGGTATTTAATATCTGGCCACTTGTATTTTAAAATCTAGCCTAGTTAATACCCAACCATAACCCAATTAAAATACCCAACCCAGATCCTAAACAACTCGGCCTAACCCTTCGATCATCTGAACCGTTGATCAAATTAGATCAACGGCCCAGGTTCAATCTTCCTAAAATATCTCTGACCTACCCCCCTTTCCCCGTCTCATTTCTCTTTGAGACGCTTCCTCTCTCATCTCTCATCTCTCTCTATCTCTCTCTATCTCTACAATTCTCTAGAAGTCACTTGACTTCCCCTCTCCGATGGACTCCAGTCATCTTCTCCAGTGGATTCTCACCAGAACTTCGATTCCCTATTATCTCCTGGTCATCCACTCGCCTCTCACCTATTCAGTGACACTTTAAGCTCTTTAGACGAACTTGGAGCGATTCACTCACCTCCTTTGGGTCTTTTGCCATTTTCCGGCCTTCCCCCGCCGTTTGAGTAAGTTTTGCAGTCTCTCCGACCTAAATCTATGTCGTTTATGAGGTTTGCCCTCTTTTCTGGGTTCCACGAAACCCGAATCTTCTATATCTTGATTTTTCCTTTAAGATCCGTTTTATATTTACATTATTATGAAGTTTCTCTATGTTTTCTTCGAAAAATCTCGTTTTCTAACAACTTCCCAAAACTAGGGTTTCCTTGCTTTGTTTTCAAAACGGTTCTTCTTTCGATTTTTAGCTACCTATACTGTGACTAAATGAGTATCTCATAATTTCTTGTTGCCTGAACTGTTATTGTTGAGACCCTAGTGTTCTAGGTTGGATCTTTATTATTTGACTATGTGTGTTCGTATGTTCCTTATGACTCTTGCTTTGATTCATTGGTATGCCTCTACATTCTTGTTGTTTTATGAGTATCTCTTTATATTGATATGTGGCTGCTGTCTAAATGTTTAATAGGTCCGACCATTTACCTTACTGGTTTTTACCTATTGATTTTATGCTGATTTTTGTGTAAAATCCCCAAGCCTGTGATGCTTTCCATGAATAAATGATCTTGTGTACTCTCTCCGTAATTCTGTACCAATTTTTTGAATTCTTTCCATATTATGTGTTACTTTCCTTAATTATCTTGGATTCCATGTGAGTGTAATTGAGTCCGAGATTCTTTCAATTGATTTTCAAAACTGATACCCTAGTTTACTTTATAAATGTAATATTAGTCCAACTTTCCTTAATTATATGCTATGCACTTGGCTCTTATTATGTGCCATATGATTTCTTTGTCCCTAATTAAACAAAATCAGTCTTATAAGTTGATTTCCTTTCCTTATTTAGCCCTGGCTGCACCGTTTGAGCTTGACTCCTTAATTGAAGGAGTCCAGTAATTTAATTGATACTAATTGGTTGTATTTCCATAACTGTGCACTCTTTACCTATGTGACTACTCATTTTTCAAACTATATATACCATGTCTTCTCTCTTTAAACATACACGGATTTGAGATCACTGATCACACAAATACACTTAGCATACTGCTCTGAACTTTCTCTGTTTTCATACACATCTCTTCTCGCTCTTTGCATCAACTGTTAACTACTCAGAACTGAAAGCCAAGACTGAGTAATTCTTATTCTCTTTTGCTTCTGCACACTACTCTTCTTGTTTTGTCTCTTTGCATTTTGCTATTTCATGTCATTCGGCTGGTATGTTCTTGATTTAGCTTCATAGTATCTATACACAACATGCTCCAGTTCTTGTTTATTTATTTATTGTTCCTTATGTGTTTTATCTTATGGTTCTACTGTCTACCATGTAATTAGCATGACTCCATAATGTCTTTCCATTTTGTGAGTATAAACATGCATTCTGCTCCCCATGTGGTTCCCTGTAACTGTTGAGGTCTTGTGTCATTAGCATGCCCTGCTATGCCTCCCTTTTGTTTTAGTCGACTATGTCTCTTGGTCATTCTGTGACTCTAGCATGCTTATTTGTTTATAGGTCAATGGTTCTTACCTTGGCCTGACTATTGTTTCATGCTTTCTTTCGTGTTTAACTTCCTATGTTGTGAACCTGCCTCTCATAACACCCGAATGCTATACAATCTTTACTCTATTAATCTATGATGTTTTGTGACAACTATGTGATAACTATGAGAATCTGTAACTCTACTGATGATGTCTAAGTTATTTGTCCCCAACTCTTTACCCCTGTTTGTGTGTGCTTTTTCATGAGTTCTTTACCTACTGGTTGTAGTTGTATTACTTCTCTTTTTGATGAACTGTTTTACAAAATCCTTTGTTACTTTTTCTAAAATTAATTTCAAAAGTGTTGTTGTTTCAAACTACTCTTTTCAAACTCGAATTCTCTTTTAAACTCCAAGCACGTCCCCACTACTCTTAGACTCTAGGTTCTGCCCCCTTCGTGTGAGCACTGCCTTGGGGACCTCTGAGTACCCATTGAACTCTAACACACAAGGCTGGCACCCTACACTGCACTTAATCATCCTTGGCTAGGGTACCTGGGTGTGAGCATTTTCCAGGATCTTCTGAGGTCCTTAGAGATTATGACACACTTGGGTTGAAAAGGTCATGGCATATGGCAAATGGATCTGGTACTTGGTCCTACTGTTACGCTCTCTATAGTATGGCTTCTTGATTTTTTATTCAGTTGTGCAATTCTTACAGTATTGGTCTGTAATAATTTGTAAAACAACTTCGAGGCGGGAGAGTGAAAAGGGTGGGTTATGCATGTTTCATATAACTTTGGGTAGAAATCATGCTTAGGAGTTACTTTTGCCTCTGTGTGCAATAGAGATCCTGCTTAGGACATGACTGCATTAGATATCATGTTCCTTAGGCATATTTACATTTGCATCTCATCATATTCCTGCTCATTTAGGGAATCATGTTAGACAAATCATAAAAAATGCTGAGTTAACTACTGCCTCATTAGATATTCTGGTTCCCGTTCTAAATGACTGTTTTAAAAATACTGTCTCTGCACGCATAACTCACATCTAGATATCTTGTTCATAGGTGCATAATTATCATTATTTGCATTAGAAACCATGTTGTCTTAGGGATCTACTTTCAACATATCTATATTTAAAGTTTTGTACTATGTTGAACATCTAGAAAAACATGTATTAGGTTCAATAATTAAGTGAGATTAGGTCCCTGTATCGTTTACAAAGCTAATAACCTCGCTAAAATATGTTCCCAAAGTGTTGAAAACGTCTTCCGCATTTAAACCAAAAACTGGTTTCATATACCTTATTTGCATTCTTAGATACCATGCCTATAAGATTTGCATTTCTCATCACATGTTTATTAAAACCAAGTCTAAGGATCTGCATTCTGCCTATGTCTTAAAATAAGCAGCATGTATTCAGACGCCTAGACAAGCCTTAGTCCCAACGTTTGATAAAATCAGAGATTAACTATTTTGTACACTGCCTATAAACTACATCAGTTTTAAAAATCAGTCATGTATCTATTTCTGAAACTCATTAAAACCCCTTTGTTTGCTACTGTTTTTCACACTGAGAATCCCTGCTTTAGGTTCTAAAATCTGAGACTTCGTTGGGCTTGAGACGTGCTATTTACATGCCTTATTTGTGGAGGGATATATGAGCCATATATCTGTTTATGTGTACCCCCTATGTGTAAGTCCTAATTGTTTCTTTACTTGTCGCTTAGAGTTTATCCTTTAAACCCTGAGGGTCAGCCTAGTACTCACCTTGTAGGATTAGTAGTCCCAAACACCCTCCGGGACTTATAGAACGGGACGGGTAATAGCACGCAATAAGCATTCGTGACCAACACACGCGCTTTAAATAACCTTTACGGGGTGGGAAGGGTAGAATACAGATATGATGACCGGTGCGCTAATACCACGTGTAGCCCCTCATGAGGATGTGACATACCGGGTATTGCATTGATGTGATCTGTATTACTTTAAACCTAGGATAGTTCTTTTCAAATGCTTTACTCTTATGTCTCTTTTTCAAAAACCCTTTAAAGATTTTGTACTTGCTTGAAATCCCCTCTTACGTGAGCCTTACTTGTCACTTGTTTAATGTCCAAATTCACAAAATTACTTGGCTGCGACCTACAGTTGTGGATCTTGAGGGGTGCCTAACACCTTCCCCTTGGGATAACTTCAAGCCCTTACCCAATCTCTGGTAAGGCAAACTAGTTCATGAGTTATCTACTCTAGGTGCCCTAATGCACCACAAAATCGTTAGGTGGCGACTCTTTCTTAAATCCTTTTCCTTTAAGGAGTTTTCCAGAATGTCATAAACCAGATCTCTCCGTACCTAACTCGTGCGGTAGGAAAAAAGGGGCGCGACAACATGGTGACTCTGCTGGGGACTTTCCCTAAGCTTACACCATTACAAGTTGTCTTGTGAATTTGGACCTTTAATTTCTGTTTAAATGTTTATACCCTTTTCCTATTCCCCGTTATGTGTTATTAGCTGCAAGTATTTATTTCGCCTGAACAAAAATGACGTATCTTCATGTTTTCTTTGTAACTTCTTTCGATTATAATTGTTGTATTTCCTTTCTTTACTGCTTTCCTCAACGTGAAAATTCGTGCCTACTTGTTTAAATGTATTTATTGCATATCATGCTCCGCATTCATATTCCACTCGTGCCAAACAAAAATCCTATAGCAACGCTTACAATGAGTGGTTGCGCTATTTCAATATTTTTACCCCCTAAATTCGGAAAGGCGTATTTGCGGTAAAACTAGTCGATCAGCGGTGTAGTTGACAGTTCCGTGCCTTCCCCCTTGAGCTGTCCACTCAAGGGTACCGGTCTAAAACCTCATAGAAACCTTACTCTATTGTATGTTGCATGCATCATGGTCAAACCTAGCCAGGCTAATGTATTTTCCGCACAATAGCCTTTAAGACAGCCTTGTCCAAAGTCCATTGGGTTTCCTTGGAACCCAAACAGACGCCTTCACATTCTGTGCATTTATTTAGAGAACTGAATGCTCATGCTAATTATTGATGTTAAATAGTCGAGTCTGGTGGGGGTAAGGGCCTAAACTTGTTTGTTTGCAGGAAATGAGGCACGAAGTCCCCAGACTCAGCATGATCTAAAATATGCCAAGAGGTCCAAGCTTGGAGAAGGTCCTTCTGGGGACCAAATAGATAGGATTTTCTTTTCCGCTTTACCAATGTAATAAGGCCGATGGCCATTAGTGATTTTATTTCTTGCTTATTTTTTTTGTATTATTTTTGGATTCGTCCATTTTTACATCAATAAAATGAGGAATTTAGCACCTTAAGTTCTCCAAATTAATTTGTTGCTAGGCTTACCTCGGGCTCAAGAGGTTCCCCAACTTAGGATGCGTTTTACATTTCCGCATTACGTATTTAAATTACCGCAATATTATTTATAATCCTCACTGACTTCTTTACCTTTTGTTTTGTTTTTCTTTATTTATTATTCCCCTCCCCAAAGGTTAGTTCGTGCATTCTGGCATCATCCACCTACCGCACAAGATCAAAGGGCCCTCCTCCTACTCCTCCTCCCGGTCCTCCCAAAGGAAAAAAGCAAGGGTATAACTAAGATGGCAGATACAAGCGGTACCAAGAAAGACAACAGGGATGAACAGGTTGAGACCAATGATGGTCGTGGTATTCAGGTTCTGCACGAGGGCATGTCTCTACTAGAGAAGAAGCTGCTAAAGTTCCAAGAGGAACTTGATCAAGTCAAGAACTTTTCCCACTTATCATTCTCCCTCAACGTCCTAGACGTTCACTTCCCAAATGCTCCGAACCCCACTTTACCATAGAACATCCCCAAACAACCCAATCACCCCAATCCAGTTCCACCAGCACAATGCAATACATGTCACCACAACACTCCACCTCTCCAGGATCAGACAAGAGGCCATTTCTAGGCTTACCATAATCCCATCTATGTGGAAACCGTAGCTCATTCCACACCCCATACAGGAATTTGGCCGAGGAACTCAAGAAATTGACCAACCGAGTTTAGGGCGTCGAAGGAGTCAAAGGGATTGAGGGGGTGAACTATGAGGATCTTTGCATACAGCCCGATGTCGAACTGCCCGAGGGGTACAAACCTCCTAAGTTCGAGATGTTTGATGGCACCGGTGATCCAAGAGTCCACTTAAGAACTTATTGCGACAAGCTGGTCGGTTTCGGAAACGATGAGAGGATCCGCATGAAACTCTTCATGAGGAGCTTAAAAGGAGACGCATTGTCCTGGTACATCAGCCAGGATCCAAAGAAATGGTCTAATTGGGTAAGCATGGCAACGGACTTTATGGATAGATTCTGGTTCAACACGGAGAATGCACCGGATGTATTCTACATCCAGAACCTAAAGAAGAAACCAACGGAGACTTTCGCGAGTATGCTACTCGTTGGAGGTCAGAAGATGCCAAGGTCAGACCGGCCTTAGAAGAGGAACAAATGAAGAAGTTCTTTGTGCGAGCTCAGGATCCTCAATACTATGAGCGGCTGATGATGGTCGATGGTCACAAGTTCTCTAACATCATCAAGTTGGGAGAGCGAATCGAAGAGGGCATCAAAAGCGGTATGGTCACTAACTTTGAAGCTTTACAAGCTACTAATAAAGCTCTGCAATCCGGTGGTGTGTCCAGGAAGAAGTATGTAGGGGCCGTGATGGTAGCACAACAAGCCAAATCCCCTCCCAAATACCAAGTCTATCCCGCACCCTTATTCACATACCAACCAGCTCCAAGTTACCAAGCACCTTCACCTCAATACCAAGCACCCTCACCCACATATCAAGCTCCACCACTCACATATCATCCTACCTCGCCCAGATACTCCCAACCAGCTCCCGTCTATAATGCCTACAATTCCCAACCTTCTCACTACCAATCACCACCTAATCGCCAAAACTTCCCAAGACCTCGCCCAAACTTCGACCGTCGTCCACCAAAACAGTATACCGCCATAGCTGAACCCATTGACCAATTATACGAAAAGCTCAAAGCCGCCGTTTATGTCACACCCATTCCCGCTGTCACCCCCGAGAACCCTTCTCAGTTGGTCAACCCAAACAAAACCTGTGCTTACCACTCCGGCATGAAGGGACACACCATCGAGGAATGTCTTTCGTTGAAGGACAAGATACAGACCCTCATAGATAACAAGATCATTGTAGCCAAAGACCCTGCTCCTAATGTTCGCAATAATCCGCTGCCTGACCATAAGGGTGGTGTCCACATGATTGAGGTTGTTGATGACTGGGATCCCGAGGGATCAATTGGGCTGATTGCAGAGGGTGATCCGAAGAAGCCTGTAATTACTCTTAATCCGATCGTGGTCCAGATGCAGCCATCCGAGGAAGCTGAGGTAAACATGTCCATTCCACTCAAGTTTGAATCGAGACCGCCCGCCAAAGGAAAGGCCCAGTGACGATCGAAGTAGAGTTTGTACGACCACTTGAAGTTGCAGTCCGGTCGACTATGACATATACCCCGGCAGGAATAAGAATGACTACGCCTATTTCAGCGGCAATGTCCATAACTCCACCTTTTTATTCCAATGCCATTCCATGGGACTATACTGCTGAAGCAAAGAGAAAGGGTAAAAGCAAGTCTGGAGAAGCCATTGCTGCACAGGGTATGACAAGAACTGGCAGATTTTATACCCCTGAACATTTGGCCGAATCTAGCAAGCAGGCCGCCAACCTCCCTCCCATCATCGAGACAGGTTCAGACGATCAGTGGAGAAAGATACAAGCCAAGGAATACTCAATCCTCGACCAGTTGAACAAAACACCAGCTCAGATATCCATCCTCTCCCAATTACAGAACTCTGAAACACACAAGAGTGCTTTGCTAAGGGTGCTGAGTGAAGCATACATGCCTGACGATATCACCAGTGGAGAGATGGCCAACATGGTGGGCTAGGTACTAGAGAGCCACAAAATCACTTTCCATAATGATGAGCTACCGCCCGAGGGGTTAGACCATAACAGAGCACTACATATCACGGTACAATGTGTGGATCATTTCATCACAAGGATCCTAATTGATGGGGGTTCCAGCCTCAACAACTGTCCACTGGTCACACTCAAGAAATTGGGCAAGAGTCTACATGATATAAAGGAAGGAGAGATCAACGTAAAAGCCTTTGATGGTTCGCAGAGGTCCACCATGGGAGAAATCACCTTGTGCTTACAGATGGGACTAACCTGGTTCGATGTAGATTTCCAAGTGATAAATGTGCCTGCATCCTAAAACTTACTGTTAGGACGACCTTGGATCCATGTTGTTGGGGCCGTGGCATCAACCCTATATCAAGCTGTGAAGTTCGAATGGAATCACCAAGAGGTAATCATTCATGGCGACGGTAGCAACCATATCTACGGTCGCCAGACCTTTTCGGTCATCGATGGAAGGAGGAATTTGGGTGGAGAAATCTACCACAACGTTGAACATGTTAACGCCATTGACAAGGACAAGTGGTGGGACAGTAATACCGAAAGCATATTGGACTGGCAAGGGTACGCGCTAGGCAAAGGGCTTGGTAAAAATCTCCACGGAATCAGAAAGCCAATAACACTCAAGAAGCACGGTACCACTTTCGGTCTGGGATACGAGTACAATTGGAAGGAATTCAAGAACTGGTCGCCACCATGGCGCAACCCCCGTCACCCATTAGAGCAGCCAATACCTCACATAGAGCAAACTTTCCAACAAACTGATATCATCTACGGTATGGATGAAGAGGAAGCGTTAGCGGCAATGAGGGATATGGACTGCTGTGTCATTCTGGATGATGAGGATATGGACTGCTGTGTCATTCTCGAAGAGAAGGGGAGGAAGGCCCTTCTATACAGGTCGTGAGCAAGGGATCATATCTCAACAATTGGTCCGTCAGGACAACCAAAGCCCGTCGAGCCTCGGGGTAGCAAGGCTAACGAAACAAGCATTTCTTTACAGTTAATTTATCTAAAGAATTTTCTGCCTTTCGCATTTTAATTTCTGCAAGAAAGAGCTCCTATGTTCAAACAATTATTCAAATTATCAAAGCATTTCCAGTTTCTTTATAATTTCTCATATTTACTCGCTATTTTTTTCTCTCCCATTACTTTATTTTACACAACATTACTATTACTTATCTTGATGAACCGACGACTGTGACATGCGACGAGGCAACACAACGATTTCGATTGAGACGAAGATGATATACCCAAGGACATAATTAAGGAGGTCGAAAACTTTGAGAATAGACCTAAGTCTAATTTAGACAAAACTGAGGTCGTCAACCTGGGAAACGCAGAGAACGTCAAAGAAACTCGCATCAGCATCCATCTATCATCATCAGAAAAATAGGAATACACAGAGTTCTTAAGAGAGTATGAGGACGTATTTGCCTGGTCATATGATGACATGACTGGCCTCAGTACATCTATTGTGGCTCACAAACTGCCAACCAATCCAATGCCCACCGGTGAAGCAAAAGCTCAGAAAGTTCAAACCAGACATGAGTTTGAAAATCAAAGAAGAAGTCACCAAGAAGATCAACGCCAGGGTTCTCCGGGTGGTCGAATATCCTACATGGTTGGCCAACATTATGCCTGTGCCAAAGAAGGATGGGACGGTCAGAGTCTGCGTCGACTACCGGGATCTCAACTGGGCCAGTCCGAAAGACGACTTACCGTTACCGAATATACACATCCTAATTGACAACTGCGCCAAGCATGAGCTGCAGTCCTTTGTAGATTGTTTTGCCGATTACCATCATATTTGGATGGACGAGGAAGATGCGGAGAAAACATGATTCATTACGCCGTGGGGAGTGTATTGTTACAAGATGATGCCATTCGGTCTGAAGAATGCAGGGGCCACCTACATGAGGTCTATGACTACTATATTTCATGATATGATTCACAAGGAGATCGAGGTATATGTGGACGACGTCATCATCAAATCAAAGAAGGTCGCGGACCATATGGAAGATCTGAGAAAATTCTTCAACAGGTTAAGGAAGTACAATCTGAAACTTAACCCTGCAAAGTGTGCATTCGAGGTTCCTGCTGGCAAGTTGCTGGGATTCATTGTGAGTCACCGAGGAATAGAACTGGATCCATCAAAGGTCAAAGCCATCCAAGAATTTCCGCCACCAAAGAACAAGAAGGATGTTATGAGTTTCCTGGGGAGGCTCAACTACATCTGAAGGTTCATAGCCCAGTCTACCGTCATTTGTGAACCAATTTTCAAGATGTTGAGAAAGGATGCTGCAACCAAATGGACCAAGGATTGTCAAATGGCCTTCGACAGAATCAAGGAGTATCTCCCAACACCACCAGTCCTGGTACCACCCGAGCCATGTAGACCTTTGCTACCCTACCTTGTTGTGTTAGATGAAGCTTTCGATTGCGTTCTCGGGCAACATGACGAAACAGGGAGGAAGGAGCAAGTAATCTACTACCTTAGCAAGAAGTTCACTCCATATGAGGCCCGGTATTCTTTATTGGAACGCACTTGTTGTGCTTTGACTTGGGTCGCCCAGAAGCTAAGGCATTACTTCTATTCCTACACCACATACCTCATATCCAGGATGGATCCACTAAAGTACATCTTTCAGAAGCCCATTCCCACTGTCAATCTAGCCAAGTGGCAAATCATGCTGAGCGAGTTCGACATTATCTACATAACTCAAAAGGCTGTCAAAGGACAGGCACTGACAGGCCATGTTGCTGAGAATCCTGTGGATGGAGAATACAAACCACTGAAAATATATTTTCCCGATGAAGAGGTATCATTCGTAGGAGAAGACATTGCAGAATCCTACGACGGTTGGAGGATGTTCTTTGATGGAGCAGCAAACTTCAAAGGGGTCGGTATTGGGGCACTCCTGATATATGAAACCGGTTAGCATTATCCGGTATCCGCCAAACTCAGATTTCCCTACACCAACAATATGGCTGAATATGAGGCCTGCATCTTAGGGCTCAACATGGCCATCGACATGAACGTTCAGGAGTTATTAGTGATTGGTGACTCAGACTTATTGATACACCAAGTCCAAGGAGAATGGGAGACCAAGAATTCCAAGATATTGCCATATCTACATCGTGTACAGGAATTGAGAAAGAGGTTCACAAAGATAGAATTCTGGCACATCCCTAGAATCCAGAATGAGTTCGCCGACGCACTGGCCACCTTGTCATCTATGATCCACCATCTAGACAAGAATTTCATTGATCCTATTCCAGTGAAAATCCACAATCAGCCGGCCTACTGCGCCCATGTTGAAGAAGAAGCAGACGGAAAACCTTGGTTTCATGATATTAAGGAGTACTTGGCAAAGGGAGAATATCCAGATCCTGCAAACGCTACTCGAAAACGCACACTTCGAAGGTTGTCCAACAATTTCTTTCACTGCGGAGGAATCCTGTACAGGAGGACTCCTGATTTGGGTTTGCTAAGATGTGTCGAAGCAAGAGAAGCAACAAAACTGCTGGAGGAAATACATGCGGGTACATACGGTCCTCATATGAACGGGTTCGTCCTAGCAAAGAAGATACTTTGGGCTGGTTATTTTTGGATGACCATGGAAACGGATTGCATCCAGTATGTCCGAAAATGCCACCGATGCCAGATACATGGGGATATGATAAAGGTACCTCCAAGTGAGCTTAATGCAACAAGTTCACCGTGGCCATTTGCCGCTTGGGGCATGGATGTTATTTGAACAATCGAGCCTGCCACCTCCAACGGACACAGGTTTATTCTGGTCGCCATTGACTACTTTACTAAATGGGTCGAAGCAGCATCCTACAAAGCAGTTACCAAGAAAGTGGTAGCTGATTTCGTCCGTGACCGCATTGTTTGTCGGTTCGGAGTTCCAGAGTCAGTCATCACCGACAATGGTTCCAATCTAAACAGTGACCTGATGAAAGCCATGTGTGAAACCTTCAAGATCAAACACAAGAATTCCACAACATATAGACCTCAGATGAACGGAGCCGTTGAAGCTTCCAATAAGAACATCAAGAAGATATTGAGAAAGATGATAGAAAAGCACAAGCAATGGCATAAGAAGCTGTCATTCGCCTTATTAGGATACTGCACCACAATTCGCACATCAACCAGGACCACTCCTTATATGTTGGTATATGGTACATAAGCCATCATTCCTGCCGAGGTCGAGATTCCATCTCTGAGAATCATACAAGAAGCCGAGCTCAGCGATGCAAAATGGGTAAGAAGCCGCTATGAGCAATTGGCCCTCATAGACGGGAAAATAATGAACGGAGTTTGTCATGGTCAGCTATATCAGAACAGAATTACCAGAGCCTTCAACAAGAAATTCAATCCGAGAAGATTCACACCAGGGCAGCTGGTGTTGAAGAAAATCTTTCCTTATCAAGACGAAGCCAAAGGGAAATTCTCTCCCAATTGGCAAGGCCCGTACATTGTTCACCGAGTGCTGATAGGAGGAGCACTTATACTCGCAGAAATGGATGGAAAAATTTGGCCAAAACCAATCAACTCAGATGCAGTCAAGCGCTACTATGTGTAACTCTTTATGTTTTATCAATGTCGTGATTTTAACTACGCCTGTCCTGATTCTCGTTCAAGAGGGGATACGTAGGCAGCCCTATGGGTTCGATCACATTTTAATAAAAATTTCATTTCTCCCACGAATGGAAACTGGGGCAGAATTTTGAGGAGGGACCTCAAAATTCCGAAGCAAGTTCAGCCGAGCACCGCACAAGCAGCAGCCAGACGTATTCACCCACCAAACTTGGGCAGAATTATGAGGACCCTCAAAATTCCGTAGCGAGAGAGGTTGAAACGCCTTGAACCGCGTCGTAGTCGTAGGTTCATCCAAAAGAAAACTATTTTTTTTAAATTATAAGTTATATCATATCCTTACAAAACCATGCATGTTTAGTTTTTCTCAAAAAAACAGCTTGTTTAGCAACGCTACCCCTGTGATAGAAACAAGGTGATCATTATCAAGGAGACGAGCCAAGCCACCGGGGAATGCGAACTAACCCTCCCCTTTAAAGAACTCACGATTTTTCTTTGGATGCAGGAACAAAGACGGCAAATTCCCAAAACATATTATTATCTCTGCAGGACGTATATCTCTTAAAAGACGCTCTCAAACTCGTCGCACATGCTGGCATTTACTATCATTGCAAACAACGCTTATTCACCACAATCGTATCACCGCAGTTTATCATCAGCTAAGAACTCTTACTGTCATTTTATTTTTCCGCACTGCATAAGGCCATTCTGCCTTCCGAGGTTTCATGCTACCTCCTTCTGCATTTTATTTCCTGCATTGCATAAGGCTACTCTTTTGCCTTCTGAGGTTTCACGCTACCTCCTCCTGCATTTTATTTCCTGCATTGCATAAGGCTACTCTTCTGCCTTCCGAGGTTTCATGCTACCTCCTCCTGCATTTTATTTCCTGCATTGCATAAGGCTACTATTCTGCCTTCCGAGGTTCCACGCTACCTCCTCCTGCATATTATTTCCTGCGTTGCATAAGGCTACTATTCTTCCTTCTGAGGTTCCACGCTACCTCCCCTTGCATTTTTCACTGCATAAGGATACCATTCTTCTTTCCGAGGTTCTACGCTACCTCTCTCCGCATTTTACTTCATTACGTAAAGCTCATATCTACCTTTTTCAAAGCAACCACCTTTCATGACACTGTTTATTTACGCTTTCTGTCGGGCTAAGCTCTGCCCCTCTTTTCTTTGCATTTCGCAAGGCTAAGCTCTGTCTTGTTAGCATCATACTACTGAATTATTCATGGGCTAAAATATCGCCAACTTGTCCAAAGGCGTCATCGTTCGGGGGCATCATTTTCATGGACCGAGAACACCATGTCATGGCCTGAGGATCTCTTTACTCAACCTGCATACCATTATTGAAAGGCATCATGGTTCGAAGGCACCATCCGCATGGCCCCAGAACACCATTTCATAGCCTGCGAATCCCGCACCAAGCGATTCATGGCCCAGGACATCATGGTCCAAGGACATCATCCTTAATTGTCCAAAGACAACATTCATAGTCCAACGGGAACTTGCATCATGTTTATATTATACACAATATATGCTTGTTATTTATTTGCAGGTAATCCGGCGGGGACAGCTAGCCAGGCAGGAGCGGACCGCTCCTGTTCCCCAAACGACCCCGTAAGACCTTCCTATTTTTACCTTACCTCGCACCTTGCGTCCGTTCTTGTGAAACGTCACTGGTATATTTCACTGGTAATTCCTGAAATACATACGGCCTGATTCCTGTAAAACCAGGGATATGTAGGCAACTCAGAAACCAGGGTGCGACCTAAATCTCTCATCCAATTTCCACTCGGTCAAAATTGGCCATCATATTTGTACCCGACAACTCTTTCATCCTTCCTAGGTAAAGAGAGGCAGCTGTTGACACCCAATTTTTCCTCAAATTATTTTCGAACTTGCATATACGCTTGCAAAATCACTCTGTATAATAATGGGTATTTTTCCCATATTTTTTCATATTTTTATCAAATTATTTTCATTGTTTATTTAATATTTCATATTTATAATTATCCATAAATTGTGTTAGGAATAATCTCAAATTGTTTCCTAGCTCGGTATATCATATTTAATCATTTCTTCGTCCATTTAGATTCAATTATTTCATAAGTTAGCCAATTGGGCATGATTTAATTTTAATTACAGTAATTTTGCAATTATAGCCCAATTGTATACTTTATGATATTTTTTATTCAAAAAGTATTCATTTTTTATTATTTAATTACTGTAATTTCATCTATTTAAAATCAATTTCATTTTTTGTACAATTATTGGTTGTTTATTTAATTATTTATCTACTTTTGGAGTATTTAATATCTAGCCACTTGTATTTTAAAATCTAGCCTAGTTAATACCCAACCCAAACCCAATTAAAATACCCAACCAAGATCCTAAACAACCCGGCCCAACCCTTCAGATCATCTGAGCCGTTGATCAAATTAGATCAACGGCCCAGGTTCAATCTTCCTAAAATATCTCTGACCTACCCCCCTTTCCCCGTCTCATTTCTTTTTGATACGCTTCCTCTCTCATCTCTCTATGTCTCTCCCTATCTCTACAACTCTCTAGAAGTCACTTGACTTTCCCTCTCCGATGGACTCCAGTCATCTTCTCCTGGATTCTCACCGGAACTTTGATTCCCTATCATCTCCTGGTCATCCACTCGCCTCTCACCCACTCAGTGACACTTTAAGCTCTTCAGACGAACCTGGAGCGATTCACTCATCTCCTTTGGGTCTTTTGCCATTTTTCGGCCTTCCCCGGCCGTTTGAGTGAGTTTTGCAATCTCTCCGGTATAAATCTATGTCGTTCATGAGGTTTGCCCTCTTTTCTGGGTTCCACGAAACCCGAATCTTCTATATCTTGATTTTTCCTTTAATATCCTTTTTATATTTACATTATTATGAAGTTTCTCTATGTTTTCTACGAAAAATCTTGTTTTCTAACAACTTCCCAAAACTAGGGTTTCCTGACTTTGTTTTCAAAGCGGTTCTTCTTTCGATTTTTAGCTACCTATACTGTGACTAGACGAGTATCTCATAATTTCTTGTTGCCTGAATTGTTATTGTTGAGACCCTAGTGTTCTAGGTGGATCTCTATTATTTGACTATGTGTGTTTGTATGTTCCTTATGACTCTTGCTTTGATTCATTGTTATGACCTCTACATTCCTGCTATTTTATGAGTATCTCTTTATATTGATATGTGACTGTTGTCTAAATGTTTAATAGGTACGACCATTTACCTTACTGGTTTTTACCTATTGATTTTATGCTGATTTTTGTGTAAAATCCCCAAGCCTGTGATGCTTTCCATGAATAAATGATCTTGTGTACTTCCTCTGTAATTCTGTACTAATTTTTTGAATTCTTTGCATATTTATGTGTTACTTTCCTTAATTATCTTGGATTCCATGTGATTGTAATTGAGTCCGAGATTCTTTCAATTGATTTTCAAAACTGATACCCTAGTTTACTTTATAAATGTAATATTAGTCCAACTTTCCTTAATTATATGCTATGCACTTGGCTCTTATTATGTGCCATATGATTTCTTTGTCCCTAATTAAACAAAATCAGTCTTATAAGTTGATTTCCTTTCCTTATTTAGCCATGGCTGCACCGTTTGAGCTTGACTCCTTAATTGAAAGAGTCCAGTAATTTAATTGATACTAATTGGTTGTATTTCCATAACTGTGCACTCTTTACCTATGTGACTACTCGTTTTTCAAACTATATATTCCTTTAAACAGACACGAATTTGAGATCACTGATCATACAAACACACTTGGCATACTGCTCTGAACTTTCTGTGTTTTCATACACATCTCTTCTTGCTCTTTGCATCAACTGTTAACTACTCAGTCGGCTGAAAGCCAAGACTGAGTAATTCTTATTCTCTTTTGCTTCTACACATTGTTGTTCCCTGTTGCTATCTATTCTTCATACTGCTGTTGCTGTTCTGTCTCTTTGCATTTTGCTATTTCCTGTCATTCGACTGGTATGTTCCTGATTTAGCTTCATAGTATCTATACACAACATGCTCCAGTTCTTGTTTATTTATTTATTGTTCCTTATGTGTTTTATCTTATGGTTCTACTGTCTACCATGTAATTAGCATGACTCCATAATGTCTTTCCCTTTTGTGAGTCTGAACATGCATTCTGCTCCCCATGTGATTCCCTGTAACTGTTGAGGTCTTGTGTTATTAGCATGCCCTGCTATCCCTCCCTTTTCGTTTAATCTACTATGACTCTTGGTCATTCTGTGACTCTGGCATGCTTATTTGTTTATAGGTCAATGGTTCTTACCTTGGCCTGACTATTGTTTCATGCTTTCATTCGTGTTTAACTTCCTATGTTGTGAACCTGCCTCTCATGACACCTGAATGCTATACAATCTTGACTCTATTAATCTTATGATGTTTTGTGACAACTATGAGAATTTGTAACTCTACTGATGATGTCTAAGTTATTTGTCCCCAACTCTTTACCCCTGTTTGTGTGTGCTCTTTCATGAGTTCTTTACCTACTGGTTGTAGTTGTATTGCTTCTCTCTTTGATGAACTGTTTTACAAAATCCTTTGTTACTTTTTCTAAAGTTATTTTAAAAAGTGTTGTTGTTTCAAACTACTCTTTTCAAACGTGAATTCTCTTTTAAACTCAAAGCACGTCCCCGCTACTCTTAGACTCTAGGTTCTGCCTCCTTCGTGTGAGCACTGCCTTGGAGACCTTTGAGTACCCATTTAACTCTGACACACCAGGCTTTCACTCTACACTGCACTTACTCATCCTTGGCTAGGGTACTTGGGTGTGAGCATTGTCCAGGATCTTCTGAGGTCCTTAGAGATTATGACACACTTGGGTTGAAAAGGCCATGGCATATGGCAAATGGATCCGGTACTTGGGCCTTATGTTAGGATCTCTATAGTATAGCTACTTGATTTTTTATTCAGTTGTGTAATTCTTGCAGTATTGGTCTGTAATAATTTGTAAAACAACTCCGGGGCTGGAGAGTGAAAAGGGTGGGTTATGCATGTTTAGTATAACTTTGGGTAGAAATCATGCTTAGGATTTACTTTTGCCTCTGTGTGCAATAGAGATCTTGTTTAGGACATGGCTGCATTAGATATCATGTTCCTTAGGCATATTTAAATCTGCATCTCATCATATTCCTGCTCATTTAGGGAATCATGTTAGACAAATCATAAATAATGCTGAGTTAACTACTGCCTCATTAGAAATTCTGGTTCCCGTTCTAAATGACTGTTTTAAAAATATTGTCTCTGCATGCATAACTCACATCTAGATATCTTGTTCTTAGGTTCATAATTATCATTATTTGCATTAGAAACCATGTTGTCTTAGGGATCTACTTTCAGCATGTCTATATTTAAAGTTTTGTACTCTGTTGAACATCTAGAAAATCATGTATTAGGTTCAATAATTAATTAAAATCAGGTTTTTGTATCGTTTACATAGCTAATAACCTCGCTAAAATATGTTCCCAAATGGTTGAAAACGTTTTTCGCATTTAAACAAAAAACTGGTTACATATACCTTATTTGCATTCTTAGATACCATGCCTATAGGATATGCATTTCTCATCACATGTTTATTAAAACCAAGTCTAAGGATCTGCATTCCGCCTATGTATTAAAATAATCAACATGTATTCAGACGCCTAGGCAAGCCTTAGGCCCAACGTTTGATAAAATCAGAGATTAACTATTTTGTACACTGCCTATAAACTACATAGTTTTAAATATCAGTCATGCATCTTTTTTTGAAACTCATTAAAACCCCTATGTTTGCTACTGTTTTTCACACTCAGAATCCCTGCTTTAGTTTCTGAAATCTGAGACTTCGTTGTACTTGAGACGTGCTATCTACATGCCTTATTTGTGGAGGGATATATGAGCCATATATCTGTTTATGTGTACCCCCTATGTGTAAGTCCTAATTGTTTCTTTATTTGTCGCTTAGAGTTTATCCTTTAAAACCTGAGGGTCAGCCTAGTACTCACCTTGTAGGATTAGTAGTCCCAAACACCCTCTGGGACTTATAGAACGGGACGGGTAATAGCACGCAATAAGCATTCGTGACCAACACACGCGCTTTAAATAACCTTTACGGGGTGGGAAGGGTAGAATACAGATATGATGACCGGTGCGCTAATACCACGTGTAGCCCCTCATTGAGGATGTGACATACCGGGTATAGCATTGATGTGATCCGTATTACTTTAAACCTAGGATAGTTCTTTTCAAATGCTTTACTCTCATGTATCGTTTTCAAAAACCCTTTAAAGATTTTGTACTTGCTTGAAATCCCCTCTTACGCGAGCCTTACTTGTCACTTGTGTAATGTCCAAATTCACAAAATTACTTGGTTGCGACCCACAGTTGTGGATCTTGAGGGGTGCCTAACACCTTCCCCTTGGGATAACTTCAAGCCCTTACCCAATCTCTGGTAATGCAAACTAGTTCATGAGTTATCTACTCTAGGTGCCCTAACGCACCACAAAATCGTTAGGTGGCGACTCTTCCTTAAATCCTTTTCCTTTAAGGAGTAGTCCAGAATGTCATAAACTCGATCTCTCCATACCTAACCCGTGCGGTAGGAAAAAGGGGTGCGACAATGCTGTTACCCGTCCCTTTCCTATCAGTCTCGAAGGAAATTAGGACTCATATCTTATAAGGGAGGTCATAGGCAGACCCTTAGGTTTTAAAAGGTGAAAATTACTAAGGCGACACATAATAAAAACAGATAGTACTTCAATTAAGGGGAAAAGCATGGAAACCAGATAAACGCTCAAGTATACCTCCACACATATTACACATAAACAACATATCTCATACACAACTAAGGTCATAAATTCATATTCTGATCCTAAGCATAATGTCTAAGGGATAATAGCAGAGTCACATTACATAACTCAGAGAGGAAGTCCTAATCAGGCTTGCTGTCACGACCCAAACAGATGGGCCACGACGGGAACCCGGTACCTTACCCAACCGAGTACCAATGTAACGTATCTTTCTTATTACATCATTACATACACATGACATATGGGCCTAATAGGCCAACATAATCCTTTATAAACCCAAAACATAGGTCGTCCAGACCGTACAATCCTTTATATGTACGACATATGTCTACAAGCCTCTAAGAATACATAAATATCATAAAGGTCGGGACAAAGTCCCACCTTACCAAACAATACGTGTCTAAATCATACTAACCAACGAGCAACTCCGAAGCAAATGGAGCGCACAAACATCTTCCGCTGAGCTGATAGCCTACTTGGAGGGTTCTCGACCTGTCTATCAGGACCTGCGGGCATGAAACACAGCGTCCCCAGGCATAGGGACGTCAGTACGAATAATGTACTGAGTATGTAAGGCACATAAATAAATACATAAGTGACATGGAAGAGATATAGAGTAATTGACTCAACCTGTATGTCTGGATACCTCTGTAAATAATAAATCACTTTTAGTATCATGCATATGCATATGAATGTCATGTCGTGCATAGGTATATGTTTCATAACATCATCAATCTCTGAGGGCATCCCATCATAGCATATCGGCCACTGTGGGCAAAATCATCATTGTATACCAGC
>MDKH01038031.1:0-24263 GCA_005239495.1 Nicotiana undulata | reverse complement strand
TATATATATATATATATGTGTGTGTGTGTGTGTGTGTGTGTTTTTTAAAGAAGTTGGGGTCTCAAAGAACGACGTTTCTAAGGAAGGAAGAAGGAAAAATATTTTTGAGATTTTTGTTTTGAAAATTGTGGAAAATAAAAGGGTAGAAAATATTTTTTTGGTATTTTGATTTGTCTTTTGTTTGAACGAAAAAATATTTTTTGTTTCTAAAACCCCCTTTTTTCTAATCTTTTATTTGTTGTGAATTTCCTAAAAAATCTCCTAAAGAATGAATTAAAGGAAAATATTTTTTTTTGGATTTTGTTTTAATATTGTGGGCCTGAACCGATGAGGTTTGCCTACGTATCTCACATCCGGTGAGAATCAGACCCGCGTAGTTCTGTCAGTTTTGACGGAATCGGGGAAACAAGATTTTTTGAAGACATTCACTAATTTTTATTTTTTTTTATTTTTTTTTACGGAGTTTCAGATTTTGAATACCTACCTCTCACTTTTTGTTTTTTGATTTTCTTTTTTCTTTTGATTTTCCTTCCTATTCTAGAAGCCGGTCAACATGCATGCCGAAACAAACAGATGCCAAGTAGCACGTAAGATGCATCAGGATGGTCTTTTATTTTGGGTTCACCTGTCCTAGACGAACCCAACCCCTGTGTTGAGTCCCCTAAGTCAAATGCACGTGATGCAAACAACGTACTTACTAGGGATCCAGCATGAGGTTATGTCATTCTAAGTTTGAATCCTGGGGTTTTGTTCTAGACCAGGCTTACCCGAGCGGACAGCTCGAGCCGAGGTCGGGGCAGCGTACTGGGAATACAGAAGCTTCACCGGCTTTGCGACTTGTCCGTACCTCGTTCTAAAATTTTGATGACTCTAACAGAAAAGAAGTCACACGAGGTGCACCCTTCCCAAATGATTTAGAAGACTCAGAGAGAAGAAGGGTTTCGACACAGTTCATATGCAGCTCAAATAATATCAAAGTGGTAAAACGACAATTAGCACATTAGGTTTAAACACGTAAAATTAGATTACGAAAGCCAAAATATAACAGTTATATAAGCTCTAATTCTTGAACACTGAACCAGAGATTCTGGGTTTGATCCCCAGCAGAGTCGCCAGAGCTGTCACACCTCCTTTTTCACTACCCCGGATTAACGAAAGGGTAATAAGGGATTTTTTCACTTTAAGTGACATTATTCGGATTTGGGATTTATTTTAGTTTCAGAGTCGCCACCCGGATTTTTGACGATGCTCCGGGACACCGTTTTGTTTTGAAAATCTCAAATCGAGGAATTTTGACTCTTTTTTGATTTGTCTGCGACTAGAAATCCGAGTAAGAAATTCTGTTAACCCGGGAGAAGGTGTTAGGCATTCCCGAGTTTCGTGGTTCTAGCACGGTCGCTTAACTATTATTATTTGGCCTAAATTTTCTGATTGTTTATGTTTTTAGCCTATTGTGCGCTTAGCCTTTTAAATTTTAACCGCTTTTGACGTTTATACATTTATCTTGAAACAAGTCACGATGGCGTGCACTTGTTTGTTTTGGACACGTTATAACTGCGCCACATGAAATGCACCCGCACTTACAACACGTGATTTTTTTTATGGTTTTGTGTTAAAGTCGGGGACATGAGTTTCCACACCCGAGTGTAGATTATATAGTCAAGTCTATGGTCCTGACGGTTTTAAAATGCCTATTTGAGGCGATATTTAATTATTCTCTAGGTTTTCTATCTGAAGAGGTATTTTTAGTTTTACGGGATATGTATAGAAACTAATTTGGATATTTATGGATTTATCTTAGAACAAGTCACGATGGCGTGCACTTGTTGTTGTTGAACACATTGTAATCTCGTCACATGAAATGCACCCATGATTGCAACATGTTTATTTTGATTATCTCATAATATTTACTTGCCTTATTTTCGAATTACCTTAATTTTTACCTTTAAAGTCTTCAAATAATGTAAAGGAATTTTAACAATATCAATGTATGCCATAGACGTTTCCTAGACGTGACATGTCCCCATTCAAGAAAATAAATTAGTGATTTAATTACAGAAGGAAATCCATGAATTAATAGTTGAACTTTATTGAAAGAGTGCTCATAGAATATTACAAAATCTAATTAAGCCTTAATTTCCGCTAAGTTGGATACAATTTTTAAGGACTTGTAATACAGTATTGTATATACATTTAGAGTGCATGCGATATTCAAAATACTATCCATAGAAATTCTATATAGTTTAATTGTTATACACTAACATTATAAAAGAATAGGTACACTATTAGATACAATTATTAATCCACAAAAATAGAATTAGTAAACTGAAAAATAAATCGAATCACCTATCAGTATGTAACAGTTAAATACATTCTTTTAAGTACTAATTATAGTTGGGTCACATGAAATGCACACTCGAATTAAATTACATATCATGACCATGCCACGGGAGCTGTACCCATAGTCACGATAATTTATTAATTGTGCCTAAAGCAAACTACGATGTTTACACTTTTCCTAAATTTTAGATTATTGTGAGGTCACTTATTGTGGAAGTCGTGGTGAGTACGATGTGCATATTTAACCATTTGTTCATTAACAAATTCAAGTCCCACAAAGAGATAATATGCATAAACCAAACATACTTTTTCATAAATAGCTATATGAACTTACAGGAATACAAGAACTCATTTTAGCCATTTTAACGAAAAAATCTCTTTCTTCATAAATCTGCTAGACCAAACCAGTAGACTACATAAATCTGCTACTAAATACGACGCTAATTTTTTCAGAAATAACTCTGTCATTCACAATAGAAGCCCAAACCACAAATCATCTCTCTATGTGAATAAAATCAACAGACAAATTCAAATTCATTGACAAAACAAAATCATACTCGAATAATTTGAATTATGCTACCGGAACCATATAAACAAGCGAGAAATTCAAAGTTAAATTTGACAATTGAGCCTACTGGGCAGAAACAAACAAGGCAAGTTTCATTCATAATCTGATATAGTGTAATCAAAGAATACGAACATACCTAGATATAGTCGAAAATAAACCGAATGCCACGAGCTAAAGTGCTAGAATAGATGATGAATTTTTGAGCTTCCAACAGCGGACCAACAACAACAGAAGTCCAACAGAGATTAACGGCAGATCCAACCAAATTCCAAGCTCACAAACAAACTTTAAAGCCCAGAAAAATGTGAGCCAAACAACGAAAACCCAGATGAATGCAGAAACTCCTTTTCTTCTGGTTTTGGTCCTTGATATCTCATTTCTTTTGGAGTTTTTCTTTTCGGTTTATAAATCTTAGCTTTTATCGAGTTTCAGGCCCTCTCTCTTGGCCATTTCGGATGTATATGATGGTGTGTGTCCGTGTGTTTATTAGAGAAGCGAGAGGTTCCTTAATGGTGAATGTGAGAAATGAGGAAGAAGCCAAGGGAGGGGTAAACGACGCTCATCTGATGATGATAGATTAGGTCCTCTATTTTTTAGGTATTGAGGGATATTTAATGAGGTTAGGGTGTTGGGTCGGACCAGGTCGGGCAGGTGGGGTTTTGGGTTAGGGTGGATTAGGAGGAAATTGGGCCATGAAAATTGGCCCAGTCCGAATTTAGCCTTAACATCCTTCTCTTCTTTTTATGCTTTTGTAGAATTAGCCACTTTAGACTCAAATTTAATTTAAATCTATTTCTTGGCTAGCCTATGTATTTATTTTATCTAGTGATGGACTAGTGCAACTAATTGATTAATTAACCTACGAATGCAATTTTGAATTTTAGAAATGTATTTAATAATGTAACTAAATCCTAAAAATGCAGTTTAAACCTAAAATGGCACGAAATGAAAATGAGACAATTTTTATGATTTTTTTTCTATAATTTTAAAGTATTAACATGCATGAAATGCAACTAAATAAAGAAAAGTTACTAAAATTTATTAAAATTTATTTTTGATTATTTTTTAGGAGTAATTTCCATGCGGGGCAAAAATTGAGTGTTCACATGTACTATATGAGAATCATCTCAACTATATAAAGGGGACCTTTGTCACTTTGTAAAGCACATCATACATTGAATACAAGACACAAGAACATTCTCTGCTTTAATATCAAATATCCTCTATTCCTCTTTATTAGCTCATTCACTTACATTTATTGCTTTCTTTTACTTGTTCTTCATTTATAGCCTATCATTGATCATAAATAGTGTATCTCAAGGCCTATAAGCATGTTGTAGCTCCATATATCATTCGATCTAGGCCCGAATCTCGGTCCCAGGGACCCCCGAGGTTGACATTGAACCTTCGACTTAAGACATACTGGTTTGCTTTCCTTTAGCTTTTTAATCGTTTTCTCACTGTTCTATCCTAACACGTTTAGCACCGGTATTATTATAGATCACGCATTTTTAGAACCACATAACTAAATGTATTTGTATTTACTATTTTCACGGTAAACAGTTTAGCGCCCACCGTGGGGCTAAAAATAATAGTGATCGTTTTGGTACTTGTTCGTTGAAAAACACAAGTTATCTTTCACACTTTTTTCTTGCCCCGAGAACCTTTTGCTTTCAAGTCAGATGGCAAGACCAGCGAACACATACGAAGATCGCGGTTCTAAAAGCTTCGAGGAGAATGGCGTAACCATCGCGAATGCTGATTCACCGTTGTAGGGCAGTGACTCACCCGAACTAAACCCCGAAGGTACAGGCTCGAGAAGCGACCAACACGACGACACCAGCTCCTACATTAACATGAGTACGCATCGAGGGGACCGATATAGGACACAAGAGACCTCAGCGCAAGGTAAAGGAGAAGTCAGCCTCGGTATAATCTTCGAGATATTGTAGACGCACCAAGCAGCCATCGCTCAACTGTTGAATAGCTAGAAAATTTCGGGTGCGAGGGAATCAAGATCGGTCTCTCGGATTCGGCGATTACCGGAAAGGACTGGAGATGAGGGGCTAGCGATTGATCTTGCTATTATAAGGACGCTTGAAGGCCTGTTAAAGAGGATAGAATCAAGGCTCCTAGAGAGGGAGCCGAGGCCACACAGGGAAAGATATCGGCCTTATGTCAAGATCCGGAAATACGTAGTAAGGAGCAACGCTCCCCAAGACAACAAAATAGTGGATCGATGTCAGGATTCCCCAAGATCGGTGATTAAGACTAGAACCGACATGTATCCGGGGCCGGCAGAAGTATCCCCGTTTCCCAAATACGACTTCAGAATGGACGTTGCGGGTGTTGTAGCAACAATTAGTAGAATCAGGGACACCAGATGGCCGAAACCCATACTGACAAATCCTTGACGAATAAACCCTAATGTGATATGTGGATTTCACGGCGTGCACGGCCATAGGACCGAAGATTGCAGACAGCTCCGGGAGGAAGCAACCCGATTGATAAGCAAAGGATACCTCTGAGAGTTCACCGACGGCCGCACTGCGAGGCACGCCCGAGGAATGAGAACCCCTCCCCTAAAGGGGCAGAACCAGGTAAGAAAACTTCGGCCGTATAGACACATGTCCGAGAGCGAGGTACGCAATTCCTTGCCTAGTTAAACAACATAAAACCCCTTTTAGCGAGATAGAATTCCCGTGGCGATTGCCACGTCCCGAGATTCAAAGTTTATTACATTTATGCACGCTTAAGTAGTATGTTTATTTCGGTTCCTATCACTAAGTTCCGAGAGAACTGCTGAAACCCCGATTCTGGGCGGATCTGATGTCGGCCTGTGACCCCACAGGCCCTGTTCGCCTAAAGACCTGGGGTTCCGCATAACCCCGAGGTCGTCGATGGGCAGTGCGGTCGGACCATCTTCGGAGACCGCGATAGTGACTAACAACCAAGACAAATGTGAGATTATGAAAACAGGATCAAAGCCCATTGAAGAACAGGTTGATTACTTGGCGAAACCCGGGCAGGGTTTCGGCGCCATGATCACCTCGCTATGGACAAAATCCAACGAAGGAGGACGGATTGCCCTGACATTGCACCCACTCGTGAAATAGGAGACGACCTCATCGGGCCGACACCGGAGATAACATGTGAAGTCGTACCTACCTTGTTTTTATGACTAGTTATTTTGAAAAGCGCAGATCCCAAACGATCATCGGCGCCATAAAGGACCAGTCAGCAGGACCCGTCCCGCAGATGATAGAAAGAAGACAGTCGGCAGCAGGGCCGCTCGAGGATCATAAACTTGGAAGATCCTACCAAATGTCCTATCACTTCCATTCCAACAGAATTCGACGGCTGAACTAGCGTCCGAAATTCGAAAGGGGATCTGGAAAGCGCAGAGGAAGAAGAAGGCGAGCGCCGGTGCCTGGCACGCTGGGGAGAACTCAAGCAACAAAGGCCGTAGCCAAAAGTCCTCAAGGGCCGAGTCGATCTCGAACCAGGGAAGGCCACAGGGCGTCCTCGGAGAAGTCGTGCAGGGTTCGCAGTTCGATTGAACGCACCCATGCCCCAACACCACCAACACAGGAATACCTAGCGGAGACATCAGAACATCCACCAGCTCCAAAAAGATCTTGGATGACCCCTGAGATGCAGTGGCTTATGTTGTACTCTTTTCCTTTGATCGAGTTTTGTCCCCAAAAAGGGGTTTTACCGGCAAGATCTTTAATGAGGCAACACCTAAGCACTACCCGAAAAGAGATCTGCCAAGTATTCGAGGATATACTAAGATCAGCCCCAAATACTAGGGGGACGTCTCCCCGGGGAGATATCCCTTTGAACAGACCAAGCCAAGGAGGATTGCGACATAGAAATTATACGTCGGGTCAAACGGTCAAATAAACCATGCCCATATAGAAGGGTCGAAACATGTACACTCATATCAAATAATCAAAGAAGCATTTTTTGTCGAACACTTTGCTAAACCTGGAAATGATTATTACTGACAACAATCCATGAACCAAAAGGGTTGTAAGATCCTAAGAGGGTATCATCGGGAATGTTTAAAAACTATAGGTCCTACGGGCATGACAAAGATACGCCAAAAAATGTAAGTCCTACGGGCTTGATCAAGATATGCGGAAATTTGTAAGTCCTACGAGCATGATCAAGATATGCTGAAAACTGTAAGTCCTACGGGCATGATCAAGATCGTAAGGTCCCGAGCGGCGTAGCTAAATAACAAGACACAGCCCCGACTTCAAATTTGAGGCTATATATTGGATCTTATAAGACCCCTAAAAAGGCATACCCTCGAATATAGATGTCGAGGATACAATACCCGAGACTAGGGACTACGACCAAACAAGGTGACTCCGGTCGATGGGCTCCGACGAAACAATAGCAAGCGATTCGGGGACGCTCGACTATCGCCGTAAACTAATTAAATCCTTTAAAATTATTTCAAAAAGAACCAGTTAAAATCATGCTACCTTCGATGTAAGCAAGAGCTTCGAACATTTTCATGTCGTCTCACGAAAAAGTGTTTCGAACATTTTCATGCCGGCTCACCAAAAAAGAGTTTCGAACATTTTCATGTCGGCTCACAAAAAAAAGAGTTTCGAACATTTTCATGTCGGCTCGTAAAATAGAGTTTTTTCCCGTTCATCGTAACAGCTCGCAATCGAGGTTCTTTTGGGCCGTTAAAGAGTCAGATAAACGCGAAAAGAACCTCAACCAGATCTTTTAATAAGAAGTATAACAATGCTAAAGTCGCGTAAGTGCCTTAAAGCCTGCGCAGAAAGGCCTACGGGCTAATCCAAAAACCTAAAGGGTCGATTCTCTCGAAGCCGTAACCCGGCTCGGGGACTAAACTAAGAATTGTTAATTAAAAGTCGCGTAAGTGCCTTAAAGCCAGCACAGAAAGGCCTACGGGCTAATCCAAAAAGCTAAGGGGTCAATTCCTTCGAAGTCGTAACCCGACTCGGGGATTGAACCCAGAATGGTTAATTAAAAGTCGCATAAGTGCCTTAAATCCAGTGCAGAAAGGCCTACGGGCCAATCCAAAATCTAAAGGGTCGATTCCCTCAAAGCCATAACTCGTCTCGTGGAATGATCCTATTATGACTAATTAAAAGTCACGTAAGCGCCTTAAAGCCAGCGCAAAAAAAGCCTCAGAGCCAACACAGAATCTAAGGTTCAACAAGCTCAGTCGACGACCCAAGGATCACGCCCAGAGAAATTCACACGAGAGACTACAAACAAACACACAGTATAACACCAAAAAACCCATGGGCAAGTTAAAAGGCCACGATGGGCTAACCGAAAGTTCGGCTCGGCATCCGTAACCTGAAGGGTCAAATCCCTTGGTCGCGGCAACCGGTCAACATTGTAATTCGGGAAAAAGGGAAAAAGTAGAAACGAGGGAAGACAGAAAAAGACTTATTAAATATGTCAGATAATCAATTCACACGATCCATGTCCTAAGCCCGCATACTAAAGGAATGAACATAACCCTGCTCCGCCACCAAAGCTAAACCTTCGGACGGTTTCCTAGGGAGTTAAGCCCTCAGCAATCTCGTTTCCGACCTCGGAATCTCCAACAACTTCCTCCCCTTTGGGGACTTCACCTCTGTTGCCGCCATCCTCCGAACCATCGCTCGGTCCATCCTCAAAAGTAACAAGAATAGCGGCCTCTTCCTCCAAAAGCTTGACTTTCTCAATCTCAGCAGCCAGGTCGATGCCCCCGGTGAAAACATTCTCCAGGGCCTACCTCCGGGGATCTTAGGCGAGCATGCTCTACAGATCGGCCTAGTCGTAAATCGGCCCCTTCAGACACCTATTTCTTGGCATCGTGACGTTGATGCTCAAGAAAGGTCACCTTTTCTTCAAGGGTACTCCTCTCGGCAGTTATCTCACTCACATTCCCCTGAAGTCCGATAATTTCAGCACCGAGGGCTCGAATTTCCTCCCTCAACAAAGCCTCCATTTTCTCAAACTGCAAAGGGACGACCCAAGGTGAGTCATGAGACCAAAGTAAGACAGACGACCATAAAAAGGAACGAGCTACGATACCTGACCAACAAGGCAAACCCTCTACCTAGTATCCACCTCCAAACGAGTCCAAAGATTGTGGAGTTCTCTTTCTTTCTCATCAAGGCAGCCTCTGAGCTCGCTGATCTCCGAAGTAATCTTCTCACATTTACTCTCGTAAAAAGCTAAATCAGCTTGGAATCAAGCGAAGGTCTGGTCGTAGAATACCTTGGCCTGACAGATGAACGGGGCAAGATAAGAAATATGAAAGCCAAAATTCCTAGCATGATTTGCTAGGAGATACCTGTTTACAAATCCTGTCGAGCTCACTGAAAATGGGAAACTCGCTAGATTCAGAGCTCCCTTCGGCCTCGGCATATGGCTTTGGAGCCGCACCCCCCCTCCCCCCTGGATATTCCCGTGCCAGGGAACTCTTCGTGTTGGACGTTCCCTGATTGCTCCATAGAGAAAGTCGGTTCCGGAAGGGAATCGTCCATGTCGATTATCCTAGATAAAGGAATCGGGGCCTTACCCCGCCCTTGATGAATGGCGGGGCAGGACACCCCCGGCCTTGAGACCAGATGTGTATCAACTCAGGAGACGTCCCGGGAAGTTCCCGGATGAGGAACATTATCTGTGTCGCCACTAACGGGCTCCTCAACCCCGGATTGAATAACTACCACATCAAAAATAGGCCCGAGCACCTATGGCTCGGCGGGGGCCGGCTTTCCAAAACATGTGGCGACCGAGTTCTCTTCTCTCACATGCATCGCCTCGAAATCGGCCCTCTCCCCACTAGCTACTCGGGGACTCCCACAAGCCTCGGAAGTCAAAACCACCAAAGACTCATCCACTTTGGTTCTCTTCGATTTTGAAGGTCCGGTCGGAGAACTATTCTTTCTTTTCTCTCTTTTGACAGACTACGGGATGCCCACTTCTCCGGGCGATGCCTCCCTCATCACAGAATTTTCCCCAGACCTATGCAAATATAAAAGCATAAGTCGTCGAGCACGGAAATTTGATCAACAATCCCCCCGCCCCCCGAAGGGATGCACTTACAACCGAAAAAGCTTACCATAAGCTTACCGTACTTTTTTTGCCTCCCATCGGCCCACTGACAAATTGCGCCATACACGCTTAGCGTAAGGACAAACCGAGTCTAGCTGGCGAACCCAGCCTGAGAGACTTTTGACTGAGCCAGGATATGTAGCAATGGTTGTAGCAACGGCAGAAAATGTTATGTTAATAATTAAGCCACGAGAAAAAGAATGGCGTCTGGAGAACGTATACACTTACTCTTCATCATTTCCTCCGGAATCAAATCCGCAGTCCTGATTCGGACGAAACGGCTCATCCATCCTCTGTCCCTAACCTCGTCAGTACATACAAAAAAGGCTTTCGAGGCTCGATGTTGGAGCTTGATTAGACCGCTTTGATAAAGTCGGGGGCTATACATTCTAATCAAATGGTCAATGGTAAAAGGCATTCCCTTAACCATGTTGACAAGATACCTAGTCATATAAACAACGTGCCCGAACGACGGATGTATCTGAACAAGAGTCACCTGGTATCACTCACAAAAATCCAGGATGACGGGATCTGCTTGGGGCAAAGAGGGTCCCACCGGCCCAAGAGTAAAGGGGTAAGTGTACACGCTGAGAAAGCCAGCTTCCTGCGTAGTGATATCTTCCTCGTAGGAAGGGATCTTCACCAGCGCCGAACTACTCTATCAGCGATCCGCTTTTACTTTCCCAGTATCAAGGATCAAGATGATATACCGGGACATGGGCTCTCATCGCCCCGGCCTCGAAGGGGGTCTGTCAATCTTGAAGTCAGAGGTTATCACACAAGCCCGGGGGATGCACTCCTCCAGGCGGGGGGATTCCGTCTTCTCCTCGTGTGGTTGTCGAGAAGGAAAGGAAGGTTCGCCAATCCGAGGAACGCGGGAGGATCTCTCTGCCATTTTCTTTCTGGGAATCAAAAAGAAAAGAAGTATTTGATTCCAGAGAAGTGAATCCGAAGTAAGGAAAATTGTAAGGGGCTTGAGGGCACTGTGAAAGGAAAAGGGGAAAAGAGGGAGTACTTATAAGAAAACCTCTGCATATGCCAAAGGAAGTCGAAGGGGCGATGGACGCCGTAATCGATGCAAGAACTCTCTAACGGCTGTACAGACGCGGTACCTCCCTCTACATTTTGACGGTCACCTCATGCAGCGCTGACTATGCAATAATAATGATCTTAGAACGTTTCTTGTCTCTATGCTCCAAGAAACACGGGGACTATCTGTATACGGCTAAGATTGGGGAGACCAATTTTATGAGTATTATGATATCATATGGTCATTCGTATGGCCCAGGGTGGAAGACTGATAGCCTCCGACCCAAAAGGATATGGGTTCGGGATCGACACGAGGAACGATACAAAGATCGAGGTGAACAATTCATTAACGAAGTACGATTTCGTACCTAAGCGTTGATTAGCCGAATCAATCAAGATCATCACAATAAATGCTAATGTGCTATATGAGGATCCTCTCCACTATATAAGGGGACCTTTGTCGCTTTGTAAAGCCCACAATACATTGAATACAAGACACAAGAACGTTTTCTACTTTAATATCAAATATCATTTGTTCCTCTTTATTAGCTCATTCACTTACATTTATTGCTTTCTTTTACTTGTTCTTCATTTACAGCCTATCATTGATCATAAATAGTATATCTCAAGGCCTATAAGCCTGTTGTAGCTCCATCGACCATTCGATCTAGGCTCGAATATCAGTTCCAAGGACCCCCGAGGTTGACATCGAGCCTTCGACTTAAGACATTCTGGTTTTCTTTCCTTTAGCTTTTTACTCATTTTCTCGTTGTTCTATCCTAACACATTTAGCTATAACCGTTCAATAACCGGTATTAAGATAGATCACGTATTTTTAGAATCACATAACTAAATATAATTGTAACAATTTTCACAGTAAACAATCATGTTGTGCAGTATAATACATGTAATTATTATATCATGTAACACGTCTTCTCTCCAAAAACATGATGATCATGCAACAACTGCGAAACGAGCTTGCAAAACTCTGAATGCACGTTCAATATCTTTTCGACATGTTTCTTGTTTCATCGCGAAATATTTCTTCTGTTGCGAACGTGGGTCACGAATAATGTATAAAAGAAATCAACAATTTCTAGAGTCACAACCACAACAATCATCTGTCCCATTCACTCAATACTATAATAATTTTTGTGTATCTGAAAACGACATACCTCCCTACTAAGTTATTATGCTATTTAGCGTAGTTTTAATTTTTATGTATTTTAATTTAGTGTATTTTCAAGTTTCATGTATTTTCAATGTTTATGTATTTTTATTTAATGTATTTTCAATTTTCGCTTTTCAATTTTAGCAGCATCTAATATTTTATATTCACATATTTCAATTTTAGCAACATCTAATATTTTATATTTGCAGCATTCACTTTTTGAGATGATTATATATTTTTGGTAAATTATAACTTATAATAAAATTACCTTATAATTTTACATAGAAATAATAAATGCACGAAAATTAATTCGTCAAAATTAAACGCCAAAGTTAAGATATAAAATTAATATTATAAAGATATTACATAAACATAATTAGGTATATATAAAGAAATAAATTAAAAGAGTTAAATAATAAAAATAATAATAAAATAAGCATGAATAGTAATGGAGGAAATGAATACTATCACCATTTATTTAGAGTAACACAATTCATCTCCCAATTTGCAGGCGAAAATGGAGAGGGTTAAAGCTCCATTACAACGTACAGAAATTAGACATGCTAACAGTTTATCAGAAAATGAACAAAATATGCCAAGTATGCCAGTATACTCTACATTCCATCCTATAAATATATGAAACCAGTGTGGAAATGCACATAGTGCTCACAACCTCCACACAACATTCCACTTAGTACCTTATATGGCTCTCAGGGCCAGGGAAAGTCCATCCCTAAATGTACATAATCATCGTGACCATAGTCACTCGGTACTGAGGAAAAGGCCAATCCAGCCCCCACAGAGAAGATCCATCTCCGGAATACAACACTCGGACACGATCCATGTCCAGGGATGATTCATCCTTCACATATCATAAACTTCGGACAATGTCTATGTCCAGGGAAGATCCATCCCTCAATATCAATGCGCTCATTGGGGGTGTAAAGACTTCGGAGGGGCCCTATTGGCCCAAGCGCTATATCAAGCAAGCGAAGACATGAGTAAAGTATCGCTGCGGTGTGCAGTCCGATCTTATAGCTGTCTCAATAACAGGATCTCGGCCTCACTCAGTCATTACTCTCCAGTATCAGTCATATGGCTCGCAGATGTATAAAGCAGCACGTAACAATGATAAACATGCATATAATCAACAATTACTGAAACTGAGGCATGAAACGATATGTTATAACAAGACTGAGTATATGAAATCAAATAATCACAAAATGAGACAGTATTATACGGCCACTCGTGTCTTAGCATTTTCGGCGTGAAGCCTTAGCATTTATACTTAACATGATTTCTAACATGTTCACATTTACCACATAATAGAAGTGCGGTGATCAATCCATAATAGCTACTAAACTGTAACACTCCGCACATTCAGACTAGGTGTGAATGTGTTAAATGGGTATTAATCTAATATTATTGACATATGAAGTCCTAGCGGGATGATTATGGGTGAAAATAGTTGTTTCAAAATCAAGATGGAAAGTGAGGTGCATAAAATTTGACAAAATCGACTAAGTTTGCAGAAGGTCCGTCTTCCAGCAAGTTTTAGTGAAACTGTGTAAGGCATTTGTGAGAACGCAAAGCATGATAGTTGTAGTCCTTTGAACTAGCTTTCCAGAGATATATTGTTGAGCCAAAACGGAGCTCTGTGCAAAGAGTTATGCCCGTTTTAAAGAACACTGCGTAACCACCACGTTCGGCCGCGTTCCACCGCGACCGCGGTCGTGAGGCAGTGCTCCAGCTGTTTGCCGCGGTCGGGACCACGGTCAGGCCTTCTGGGACGCGGTGGCCGACTTGGGAAGTCATTTTTAGCCCTATTTCGCCCCCACAACTCCAAAACATAAAAACTTGCTTTAGAAAGGAAAGCTCTCAAAAACCTAACTCCGTAAAGGTCCCTCCACCATCCAAGGTAAGTTCTAATGGTCATTCTAAGTTAATTTCAATTTTACAACATCTTATTAACATGGGTAAACCTTCCATATCACTAGATATTCGATTGGGACATCATTGTTGAGAGAAGGAACCCTAGAACTCGAATTCATGGGAATTGAACTTCAAAAGGTAATGTCTTCACCCTCTAATTGATTCTAACATTGGATAGTGATTGTAGACTCTAGTTCATGAGTTACGTGTTGATGGGTTTGATAGAAAAGCATGAACAGTTATAGGTTTGGGTTATTGATTGTTGATTATTGGTTAAGAGTGTTGTTTACCTTATGGGTGATAAAGAATTGTATTGATTATAGCCATTTGAGATATTAGAATTTATCTAGGAGTAAGAGGATGGATTATTGGGTGTAGAAACACCATTAATAAGGTTTATGAAGCTCTATGCAACCAAGTGTTTGATAAAATGCCTAAGCGACCAAAACATGAGTATTATTGCTAATATGAAATCCCTTTGACTTGTACTGATATAGATTAAAGTTGAAAGGGTTGGCAAACGTTGTATTACGCTCAAGAGAAGGAAGTTAAGGTATGTGAGATTAACTCTCTATGTTTGGGAATGTTATTTATTCTCTCTACAATATGATTCTTTTATGACGTTGTTAATTGCCTCAGAAATATAGTTTAGCCTACTTCCTTGAATAGTTGTAGAACTTCTCTTCTCTAGCTTCATAACTCCTTCATAACTTTCATTTTGAACGTTGTGAGCTCAGTTCTTATTCAATATAGACTTGGGTTTGAAATCCCTGAGTCTCAGTACAACTTACTCAGCATGTCATAAACCGTTGAAGTTTCAATTTTCATAATCAGTTCATGAATACATGTCTCGGTCTAGCTCTATTCAGTATTAAAGTATCATGTAACTCAGTATGGTTCAATACTTCAGCATCATGTATTTCAGTATGATTCTCAGTTCCTGAATGTTGAACACCTGTATTTGGGCCTGAAGTTGTAGTTTATATGCTTTATGCATATTTGGGCCTGAGGCCCTAGTTTATATGCTTTAAGAATACTTGGGCCTGAGGACGTAGTTTATACTTTACGCATGTTTGGGCCTGAGGTCGTAGTCTATGCTTTATGCATTTTTGGGCCTGAGGACGTAGTTATGTATACGTATACTTGGGCCTGAGGCTATAGCTTGTGCACATATCTATTGGTCCCGAGGCCATAGCTTATTCAGATAAACAGGTTGTTCATTATTCAGAAGAGGGAGTATTCATATCCTTTCTTCTTTGTTTAGTTCATTTATCAGTTATCAGTTATCAGTTCAGCTATCAGCTCAGTTATCAGCTATCAGTTAAGTTCTCGGCTATCGATTCAGTTCTCAGTTATTAGTTATCATTTCATTTATCACTTATCATTTCAGTTATCAGCTTAGTTTAAGTTTCAACATTTATAATTCGTTCTTTCAGTTGCTTTACATACCAGTGCAATTCAAATGTATTAACGTCGCTTTTGCCCAGGGCCTTCATCTCATGATGCATGTAATGATTTACAGGTCGACGATTCAGAGCGCTAGGATTCGCGTACCAGCTATTTGGGTGATCCCCAGTTCGTTCAGGAAATTATCATTACCTTACAGTCTTCAGAATTTTTAGGTAGTCAATGTTTTCAATACTTCATTAGAGTCTTCATAAACTATAGTAACAGTTAGACAGAGTCGCAGGCTTTTCATATTAAGTTATGCTGGCTATAAATATGTTTTAGAATTGTATTAGTATTTCTGCACTTTGATTTATATCATCCAGACTTTCAGTATATCAGCATGTGTTAGTTTATCTTCCGAATTCAGTATGCTATGATATCACATGTTGATTCAGCCAGCCAGTTAGTTCGCTCGGTCACATGTAGTCAGCACCGAGTGTCGTGTTACGTCCAGGCCCAGGTTCGGGGTGTGACAAAGCTTGGTTACAGAGCACTAGGTTCAAGAGTCCTAGGGAGTCTATGAAGCCATGTCCAGTGGAGTTTCCTTTATATGTGTGTGCCGGCCACTCATATAAATTGTTAACTACCAAGACATCCAGGATTGTCTAATTTCTTTCTACTCTAGATCGTTCCATGAAGCTTAGAGCAATAGTTAACCTTCTCTTCCTATCGAATTCAAAATGTATTGGATGCCCAAGCGACGCGTAGGAGAAACCTAAGGTTCTAGAGAGGACGATTGTTTATTGGGGTATATTTATAGAGTGCAGGTTGGTAACAAATGAGATTTGAGGGTATGTTGAAAGTGGGATGCAACGGATAGTAGTACAAATTAGAGCATAACCTTACTAGAAAGTACGAAAGTAGTTATTCCGTTTTATGGTCGTCAGTTTACCTCAGTTACAAGCTATACAATCTTTCAGTTAGCAAGTTTATGGTTATTCAGTATGCCAGTTATTAGTTATTGAGTTACCAGATCTCCAATTTTCATTGTATCAAAATTCTAGTGAATGGTGAGTATACAGTGATGCATATGGGTGCTAAACGAAAATGTAAATAACAATGGGTATAGCGAAATCTTCGCATATTTTAGGTCTAGATTAAGACCAAGAATCACCGGATGGTGCAGTAAGTGATTTATCAGATGATGGTATACTCTGAAGAATAAGTATGTGTAGGGGAATCGTATGTGTTTTACCTCAGAGAAAAATTTCTTTTAATTCTTGAAAGTGGAGCCACATGTAGGATGATGATAGTTCAGATGTCAGACCCTAACATTGGCCCTTATAGTTTTGGACAGAAAAGAGCCTAAGGGTAAAATACCTAGGAGTCAGAAACGTTTGTTATTACCAAAGATATGATCTCGTACAACTCACGTATATGACTAAGAAGACATGATGTACAAATTGAGAACCAAGAGCAGCCGATATTGAATTTCAGGGAAAGATTTTAAGTTTTTTAGATTTATTCAAATTAGAATTAGAAAGTACCACGTTAGTGAACTACTGTAAGAAGCCGCTATTACTGTGAGATAAAAGATAAGACAGTTCCCCCTTAGATTATGTGACTAAGTGTTTGCTCCAAATGTTTATAGTCGGAAATGATTTTGAAATGTATAGAAAATTTGGGGCTAGATATTCCAATTTTGTTTAAGACATATGAACTTTGTGTAAGTGTGATCCAGGTACATAGTTAAAAAAAAAAGATAAGTATTCGGCAGTAGAACAGGGTTGGATGGTGAGGGAAGTTAGGAATAAGCTAATGCTTCACTTTAATTGCTCAAAGCAGGAGAAGAAAATATGATGCTAGCAGGTGGTTAATGAAAGGATAGTAAGTAAGTTTTGAGTAGATACAACAAAGTAGCAATTTCAGCAAAGCTAGTAGAGGTACAATTTGATTTACTTAGCAAGGTTAACTCTAGTGAGTGGATGACAATTTGAAATACCAAATGTGTGTTAGAACCCAAAGAGTTTAAGTTAAATCCGAAGTACAGGGATAGTGGGAAAAATAATAAGCTAGCAATAAGAGAGAAAACTATTGAAGAATAGCCTTTAGGAATTATCGAAATGTGGTTTCTCCAAGATTAACAGTGTAAGCAGAGTTAAATTATTAAGACTTTGTATGATAGTTGTGAATACATTAGCTTTCCGTTATGTGAATAATTTAGTTTTTCAAAAAAAAAGATTTCTTATAAGTAAGTTGGAAGATGAGTCGTCATTGACGTAGAGTGCAAGAAATTGCAGACAATAAGGAAAGTTATTTATATCCCAAAAAAATAAGGGTAAGGATCCGCAAGTATAAGACCTTTAGTCTAAGAGGTGATGTGAAAACCATCAGTAAGTCCAGATGAAACTCGAATAGTTAGAATTGGATATGACAAAAAAACAATCACTTTGGTAATGAGCGAAAATTGTATAATTACCATGGGGATTATTTCTAGCATGTGTAAGAAACACAAAGTGAGTAGAATGATCACCGAGCTAAGTTATTGATGATAAAGTGATCACATAAAAGCTATAAAATCATTCCTATTTATGTGTTATCAGGGTAGTGCCATTGCACGGGACTCTAAAATTTAGAGTACATGTCAAAGACTTAGTTCACAATAATACTACAAGTGTTTTCAGGAAGTGCTTAAGAAGATAATCAAGTGTGGGAAGTATAACTCATGATTGAGGTAGATAAGAGAACTCTAGTGAAAGAAGTTCACCAGCCAAGATAGGAGTTCGAATTCGGTCTCCGAAGATGACAGAGTTGTTGTCTAGAACAGGACTTGTTACCCCTTAGTAGCCGAAGAGAAGGAGAAACAACTTGATGATCCCTATGCGTTGCAGTTGAAAGACGAGATTCACAAGTATAAGACGATGGCTTTTTAATAAGGGGGAGATGATGGTACTTTGAGATACCAAGACAAATTGTGTGTTCCATACATATATGTTAGAAGTTCTTTCAGAAATGATTAGGCACAAGTTTTTCATCCTTAGAAAGATGGCTAGGCAGAGAGCGTTATTCAAACAGTTGAGGATATGTCCTTGATGTTAAAAGTAATTGGGATGATCAAATACCTCTCATTGACCTTGCTAATAATAACACCTACCATCCTAGTACCAAGATGGTACCGTGCGAGACTTTGTATGGGCGAAGGTGAAGATCGCCAATTGGTTGGTTCAAAGTTGGTGAACAGGTGTTGTTGAGACCAAATTTGGTCTATCAGACTATAAAGAAAGTTAAGTTGATTCAAGAGCGTTTGAAGATGACTCAGAGCCGCCAAGAATCCTATTCGAGCGTGCGGCATAGAGACCTAGAATTTCAAGTTGATGATTAGGTTTTTCTGAAAGTTTCGCCTATGAAAGGCGTTATGAGATTTAGGAAGAAAGGGAAGCACAGTCCCTGCTATATTGGGCCATATAGAATCTTGCGAAGGATCGGTCAATTAGCTTATGAGTTGGAGTTGCCACAAGAATTAGAGGTGGTACAACCAGTATTTCACATGTCATGTTATAACACTCAAGTTTCTAGTACTTAGTTACTCATGTCAGTTCAGTACTCAAATACACATGTAAGTTCAATACTTGATACTCATGTCAGTACAATACTCAACTACTCATGTCAGTCCAATACTTAGATATTTATGCCAGCTTAGTACTCTGATATTGATGTTAGTTCAATTCTCAAATATTCATGCCAGTTCAATATTCATATTCCTATGTGAGTTCAGTATTCATGTATTCATGGAAGACCAATATTCAGTCAATGTAGTAATCATTCAGTTCAGTATCTCAAGAGTGCAGTAGTCATGTATTCATTCAGTTTAGTGTGCAAGTGTTTATGAAAGTTCATGTTTCCACCAAACCCGTTTAAGGTCTGGAGTTAGCAGAAGTTACAATCAGGACAATCATTCGAGGACGAACGATCCCAAAGGAGAGATAATGTAACACCCCGTAAATTCGTACTAGATGTGGATAATTTAAATGGGTATTAATCTTATATTATAGACATATGAAGTCCTAGCGGGATGAGTATGGGTGAAAATAGTTGTTTCAAAATCAAGATGGAAAGTAAGGTGCATGAAATTCGACATAATCGACTAAGTTTGTAGAAGGTCCGTCTTCCAGCAGGGTTTAATGAACATGTGTAAGGAATTTGGGAAATGCAAAGCATGAAAGTTGTAGGCCTTTGAATAGCTTTCAAGCGATATATTTTGTATCCCAAACGGAGCTTGTTATGCCCATTTTACAGAACACTGCATAACCACCACGTTCGGCCACGTTCCACCGCGACCGCGGTCGTGAGGCAGTGCTCCAGCTGTTTTCCGCGGTCGAGACCGCGGTCAGGCCTTCTGGGACGAATTCTACCCATAACATCTATGTCAGCTTTTGGTCTGAATACAGATAAAACGGATAGCTTTATAGATGATCCTTCTAGAAGAGGGGGTTTCTAACAACCTTTCTAGTTATTTCGTTCTCTATTTCTATTTAATAGGATCCTGAGGAAAAGGATTTTGTTTCCACCGAGCTAAAACAATATGTTGATGTCTCTAGTAAACCAAAGTCATCGTTTAATAGCTATTTTGCTTCAATTTCTTCTTTACAAATAAGAAATTGAAGATTTAGTTACGATTAGAAATCAACTTTCTATCTTCATCCATGGATCCTTTATTCATACTTATTAAATTGGAAGTATTGATCCAATTCCAAAATTATGTTTCGCAATTTCATAATCCAATTTTTCAATGTCTAAATGACCCTTGGATACAAATCACGAGAATGTGTGGCCGACTTGGGAATTCATTGTTTTATCCCTATTTCGTCCCCCACACCCCCATAACATAAAAACTTTCTTTAGAAAGAAAAGCTCTCAAAACCATAATTCCTTAAAGGTCCCTCCACAATCTAAGGTAATTTTTAATGGTGATTATAAGTTAATTTTAATTTCCCAATATCTTATTAACATGGGTAAACCTTCTATATCATTAGATATTCGATAAGGACATCATTGTTGAAGGAAGGAACCCTAGAACTCGAATTCAAGGGGATTGAACTTAAAAAGGTGATGTATTCACTCTCCAATTCATTCTAACATTGGATAATGATTGTAGACTCTAGTTCATGAGTTACGTGTTGATGGGTTTGATAGAAAAGCATGAACGGTTATAGGTTTGGGTTGTTGATTGTTGATTATTGGTTAAGAGTGTTGTTCACCTTATGGGTGATAATGAATGGTATTGATTATAGCCATTTGAGACATTAGAATTTATCTAGGAGTAAGAGGATGGGTTATTGGGACCAAAACATGAGTATTATTTCTAATATGAAATCCCTTTGTCTTGTATTGAAATAGATTAAAGTTGAAAGGGTTGGAAAACGTTGTATTACGCTCAAGAGCAGGAAGTTAAGGTATGTGAGGCTAACTATCTATGTTTGGGAATGTTATTGATTCTCCCTAAAATATGTTTCTTTTACGACGTTGCTAATTGCCTCAGAAATACCTAGTTCTATGAATAGTTGTAGAACTTATATTCTCTAGCTTCATAACTCGTTCATGACTTTCATTTTGAACTTTGTGAGCTCAGTTCTTATAAATATAGATTTGGGTTTGATATCCCCGAGTCTTAGTACAACTTACTCAGCATGTCATAAACAGTTGAAGTTTTAATTTTCATAATCAGTTCATGAATACATGTCTCAGTCTAGCTCTATTCAGTATTCAAGTATCATGTAACTCAGTATGGTTTAGTATTTCAGCATCATGTATATCAGTATCATGTATATCAGTATCATGTATTTCAGTATGATTCTCAGTTCCTGAATGTTGAACACATGTATTTGGGCCTGAGGCCGTAGTTTATATGCTTTATGTATATTTGGGCCTGAGGCCGTAGTTTATATACTTTATGCATAGTTGGGCCTGAGGCCGTAGTTTATGCTTTATGCATGTTTGGGCCTGAGGCCGAAGTTTATGCTTTATGCATTTTTGGGCATGAGACCGTAGTTATGTATACGTATACTTGGGCCTGAAGCCGTAGCTTGTGCACATATCTATTGGGCATGAGGCTATAGCTTATTCAGATAAACAGGTTGTTCATCATTCAGAAGAGGTAGTATTCATATCCTTACTTCCTTTGTTGAGTTCATTTATCAGTTATCAACTATCAGTTCAGTTCTCAATTATTAGTTATCATTTCATTTATCAATTATCATTACAGTTATCAGTTTAGTTTCAATTTAAGCATTTATAATTCATTCTTTCATTTGCTTTACATACCAGTGCAATTCAAATGTACTGACGTCCCATTTTCCCGGGGCCTGCATCTCACGATGCAGGTAATGATTTACAGGTTGATGATTCAGAGCGCTATGATTCGCGTACCAGCTATTTGGGTGATCCCCAGTTCGTTCGCGGAATTATCATTACCTTATAGTCTTTAGAATTTCTAGACAACCAGTGTTTTCAGTACTTCATTAGAGGCTTCATAGACTATAGTAACGGTTAGACAGAGTCGCGGGCTATTCATACTAAGCTATGTTGGCTATAAATATGTGTCAAAATTGTATTTGTATTTCCGCACTTTGATTTATATCATCCAGACTTTCAGTATATTAGCATGTGTTAGTTTATCTTCCACATTTAGTATGATATGATCTCACGTGTTGATTCAGCCAGCTAGTTGGTTCGCTCGGTCATATGTAGTCAGGCACCGAGTGTCGTGTTACGTCCAGGCCCAGGTTCTGGGCGTGACATAGACGGTGCCATGGGATAATCCATGCCACAATTTACTTGGTGCACGTCCGCACGACCGTAACTTTGCATGTGCGTCACCTCAATTATAGTCAAATATCATATAGTTCGGGGTTTCGAACCCTTAGAACCAAGTTTGGAAATGTTACTTACCTCAAAACCGGCTAAAATTCTAGCCCACAGTTCCTTTGCCTTTAGACTCGGACTCCAAGTGCTCCAAATATATCAAAAATCAGATTCATATCATTATAATATGCCAAGGAACGAAGCCCATTCGAAAATTATCAAAATTACCCGAAAATCCCGAAATTGGCCAAACCTGACCCACGGTCTTACGTCTCGGAACTCGATAAAAATCACAAAACTACAATCCTCATTTCCTCACGAGTCTACCCATATCAAGTTCATCAAAATCCGACCTCAATTGCCACTCAAATCATCAAAAGCATTTCTGAAACTTTCCTCCCATTTTCCACTCTAATTTCTCAAATTAAATGATAAAAATCAAGGCTAAGTCATGGAATTAACCCAATTATGATTGAAGAACACTTACCTCAAGAACTCCACTGAAAATCCCTTCAAATTCCACCTTCTCCCGAGCTCTCTAATGGATTTTTGAAAATATAGACTAAACCCTCGATTTTGAACTTAAAAAGAATCTGCCCAGTTATTACTCTTCGCGAACGCAACCCTATGCACGCGTTCGCATAGAACAACCAACAAGCCCCTCTCTTTTACCTTCATGAATACGGCTGCCTGCCCGCAAACGCGATGCATAGCCACCCCAGGCCTTCACGAACGCATGGACCCATACCCGAACGCATAGGCCAATGGACCTGGGGTCCCCAATTGACTCACAACCCTACGCGAACGCATACACTTTCACGCGTTCGCACCCACCTTCCGCGAACGCATAGAACGAAATTCCCAACTCCCCCATTAACTCTTCGCGAACGCAGGACCCTACCGTGAACGCGAAGAACAAAAATTCTCTCCAACAACACCAGAAAATCTGCCAAGTTCTAAATCCAAAATTGATCTGTTAACCACTCGATATTCACCCGAGGCCCTCGGGACCTCAACCAAACATGCCAACACATTCCATAACCTTACTCAAACTTAGTCGAGCTTTCGAAACACCCAAAACAACTCAAAACACCAAATTTACCTCGGATTCAAGCCTATAAACTTTGAAACTTCCAAATTTCGCCAAAGATGCCGAAACCATCTAAAACACGTCTGATTGACCTGAAAATTTACACACACGACCAAAATGACCCTACAAACTTGTTCCAACTTTCGGAATTCCATTTGGAACCCGATAGCCTATTTTCCACTATCGATCGAAAATAGCCAAAAACTCTATTTCGCCAATCCAAGCCTAATTCTACTCCGGACCTCAAAATCACATTCCGCACACACTCCTAAGTCCCAAATCACCCAACAGAGCTATCCGCGCTATAAAATCCACATTCCGATGTCGTTTGCCTAAAAGTCAACTCTCGATTGACTTTTCCAACTATAAAACCACTTTAAGAGACTAAGTGTCTCAATTCTCACCACGACCACTCCGAACCCGAACCAATCGACCCAACACATCATGAATAAGCTAAATAGCATATGACAAAAACTGAAACAGAGGAAACGGGGCTAATCTCACGAAACGACCGGCCGAGTCGTTACAACGCAAGTTGATTTAGACACCACAATTATTAAAAAAAAAAAGTCAATCCAAAATAAATCTGAGCTTTGGCATACCTACCACTTCTCTTGTTCATTTTTCTTGGATAGTCCAGATATCTGGTCAAAGTAAGCATAGTATTCCCTAAAGAAAAATAAATAAGTATTTAGCATAGAGCATGTGGCTTACAAATCACACTACTAGAATTTAGGTGTTTTCCGTCCGACGTTTCCGACCGAAGTCGGTCGGAAATT
>MDKH01177653.1:0-23804 GCA_005239495.1 Nicotiana undulata | reverse complement strand
AGAGTTAGGATCACTTACCCAAGTTGCTATGGAAGAAAACTTGCTTGAGGATCGCCTATGGGGACCTACGCGATCGCACTGAACGAAACCAAACACCAGAAACACCCGCAAAACACCAAATTTTTCCTATCTTTTACGCCCCGTTAGCTACCCGAAACTCACCCGAGCCCTCGGGGCTCAAAACTAAAAAAACACACGACTCCCAATGCATCATACGAACTTGTTCAAGCTCTTAAATCATCAAAATATCATCAAAAACACATAATCAAACCTCAAAATCCAATTAATCAAACTTAAGAACTTTAAAATTCTAGAATTCACTTCAATACGCCGAACCGGCCTAAACTGCTCGGAACGACTTCAAACTTTGCAGACAAGTTATAATTAACACCACGGAACTATTCCCGGTCTCGGAATCTCATTCGGACCTCGGGAACATAACACTACTTTCCAAGCCACATTTCTAGTTCTTTAAAACCTCAAAGTCTCATTTTTTATCCGAAACCACTCATTTCAAGTCCGTTTTACACCAAATTTCACAGATAAGTCACATAACATATAATAAACCTGTTCCGGGCTCCGGAACCATAATACGGGCCCGGCAACACGGTTTTCACATAATTATTCATTTTCAAAATCCTTTATTATTTTCAGAAAACAATTTTCTTTAAAAATTCATTTCTCGGGCTTGGGACCTCGGAATTCGATTCCGAGCATATGCCCAAGTCCCATATTTTCCTACGGACCCTCCGGGACCGTCGAATCACGGGTCCGGGTCCGTTTACCAGAAATGTTGACCAAAGTCAACTATATTCATTCATTAATTATCAAGACTCATTTGCATCAACTTTTCACACAATAGCTTCCCGGCTACACGCTCGGGCTGCGCACGCATATCTAGGTGAGACTAACAGAGGCTCTTGGAGCCTCGGAACACAAATATAACTTAAATTATGTAAGATGACCTTTTGGGTCATCACAAAGCATCATTGGCTATAATGGTGGCAATTGGATAATGAACTTTTTAAAAACATGTTAAATATAGATAAGAACCACATTATCTACTTAGAAAATGGATAACCAAATAAGTTCAACTTTACATTTATAAAACTTCAAATTGTGGGTTCCTCATGTTTGGGAGACTATGAATTTTTTCAAAAGTGATCATATTCGGGAAGTCATGGATATCAATATTATCTGCCGGTTAACCAGTTTTTTATTCGCATAAAATATGGCTCAAATCGAATAATTAATCCGTTTTTGCATTATCCGTTTCTGACCCACTCATATCCAACTCAACCCACCCATTTTCCGCCCCTAATTGGCTAATCCCAAGCAGATTATAAATACGTTGATGCTTTGGCAAAATGGACAACACATTAAGGAAGAAATTTCTATCTTTTGTTGGATATTGAAATTCTCTTCCTTTGCTTCAAATCCCATAGAAGTGGGATCAAGGGTAGGGATGGCAAGAGGAGGTGCGGGTGGTGCGGGTTTGAGAGTTTATGATTGTGGAGCGGCGTGGGTTCAAATTCTAAATTAAAAAGATCACGCGGGGCGGGGCGGGGCGAGTCGTGGATTGGGATTTAATTAAGAGAAATTTTCACAAACCACTATTGTTTAGTGGTTATTAGCTAGTTGTAGCTACCATTTACTATATTACTTCCTATAGCTATATTTTCAGTTTTTAGAGTGTATTCGACGTATTTAAGCTATTGTATTCATCAATACAGTAGTAACACTCGGCGTGAAACAGGGGATTCCAGCTAGACAATTATTGTATTCGACTGTATTCACGATATGTATTTGTGAATACAATAACGTAAATAGCGCAAATCGTGGTCTATTCAGCTGCTTTTAACGAAAAGTGAATCAATTAATACAATAGTCTCCTAATATAACTCAACAAACTCAACAACACACAAAATTTGTATTTTCAGTTATAAAAAAGATTTTCAACCGAAAAACACCCAAAAAACAGAGCAATCTTCAGAGATTCAATCCATCCTTTATTTTTTTTAGTGGTATCTTTACTAAAATATTTTCTAGTGGTATCTTTACAATAAGATTTATATATTGAAATTATATAATCATATTGAATATAGTTAAATACATAGAAATACATTGAATACGTGAAGTATATGTAGCAGGCCATCTATAGTGCAAAAACATATGAATACATACTGCAGATACATATGAATACATATTTACATCTAAATACATAAATTATATTAATTAAAAAAAATGAATACATTCTTGGAATATAGCGAGACAACGAATACAATGAAATACATGGAATACAACGAGATACATTGAAATACAATGAAAAAAAGACATGAATACAATGAAATACATAGAATACAGCGAGATACAATGAAAAAAGGTAACAGACTCTTCAAGTTGTTCAGCCCCAAACTCCGTCGTCTTTGTTCAAGAACAACCCTAATGTCGTCTCGTCTAGAGGGCCACAATTCTGACTCGAAACTCTCAAAAATTGGCGCAAAAACAAAAGAAATTCCTTATGATTTAATGAAGATGCGCGGCTTGGTAAAGATGACTTGCGATATAAAATCATGCGTAAAACTGTACTCAACCGACGCCAAAGCAACGACCATCAGAATGGGATAGATCTTCGTGATTTCCTTTAAGATTTCCCTCAATTTACCTTTCAATAGCAGATTTCGAACCTCCATCTTTCTCTCTAAGGCTTGATTTCGACATTGATTCAGAGCCTCATCCCACTGACAATGAAAATTTCGCGAGACAATGAAGATGAATCAGTGGAGAATCGTGGTTGTATTCATGGAGAAAGACTGACGTTGAGAGAGAGAGGGTGAAGAAAAATCTGAAAGAATGAGAGAGAAAATAAATACAAAGAGTATTTTATGACTTAAGGCTAGGAGGTAACCATAAATAGATATTTTGCTATATAAATCAAAAAGTAGTTATGAAATATATATATATTTTTTTAAAGTATTTATTTAAAATAAATAAGGTATCCGCCTTTGCTATATGAGGTAAAAATTCTAATAATTTGTAGAACTAACTGTTCTCCACAACCCAAAATACACTGTCATCAATTCACGTGTCTATTATAAAACGAATGATCTGACGTTTGAAATTGTTAGAAGTTTTGAACGTAAACAAAACTAAAAAGAACTGTTATATTCTTACTGTTGTTTTTGCATCTTTTTGTATTAGTCCTTCTCATTTTTGTTTGCTGGATTTCAATTTAAATTCATATGAAAAAAAATTCGTCTTTTATTTTTTTAATCACTTGTAATTATTACCATATATAATAGCACTACTCCTTGCTATTTAATTGTTGAAAAAATCTGAAGAGACAAATAAACAGCGACCCTTCTAAGTTTGAAATATATAAATGATAAATTTAGCTTACAAAAAGCGATCTGTTTTTCTTGTCACAATCATCTTTTAACAGGAAAAAAGAAAAAATTTATTAGAAAATTTATGGGGGGGGGGGCGAGTGGAGTGCGGGGCGAATGAATGCGGGTTTAAATTCTATATCGGGCGGGGCAGGGTGAATTGAAATTGTGCGGGTTCAGACAGAACCCGTCTCACACAGGCACCGACCCGCACCGCCTGCCATATAGTTGTATATTAACTCTAGCATTATATTTCACGTACAAATGTCTTGAAACTAATTTCTTTAGCTTACGTATAGACGAACGTTCAAATCTCAATATAAACATAAAAAGCCTATTAGTATTAAGTGATTTCTCTATTTAAGCCTTGACAAACAGCGATATTTGTGACTTGTATCGGTAAGAGATATTATGTATCTCACCGTCGGGATCGTGATGGCGCCTAACGTTGAACCCGCTAGGCAAGCCAACGTGAATGTTCAATTTATTTTGTTCCTTTATTATTAATCGTAAACAGGTGAAATGCAACATTAACATGAATAGAAGTACAAAATGAAGCAAGGTATATGACTCAACCAATGCCTTTACGAAATTTCACAAAACCCAAATCCCAGAATGTTGGAGTCACAACTCACGGACTGTCTATGAGTAATACATATAAAAGTCTGAATGAAATAAGTACATCTGTTTCTGAAACAACTAGAACAGAATACAAAGGATATAAGAGGGGACGCCAAGGCCTGCGGACGCCAACAGGACTACCTCGGTATCTCCGCGTGGACTGAAGGCATCCTCCTCGGTCTAATGTCCGTAGGGTCCTGTACCGGAATCTGCACAACAAAGATGTGCAGAGCGTAGTATCAGTACAACCGACCCCATATACTGAGTAAGTGTCGAGCCTAACCTCGACGAGGTAGTGACGAGGCTAGGACACGACAACCAAACAACCTGTGCAATTTATATTCGGAGGAAATAATAATAATAGGAAGTAAACAACTAGGTACAAGGAAAAAGGGGAACATGCTCGGGAAAGAAATACCACATAAAGGAAATACTGAAATAAGACAATAATTCAATATCAACTTGAACATCACGGAATAACATCACAGAGGAAACAGTGCACGACATCACCCTTCGTGATTTTACTCTCATCCTCACCAAACAATAAATGCAAGTGCACGGCATCACCCTTCGTGCTTTTACTCTCATCCTCACAATAATCAATAGAAACGGCACGACATCACCCTTTGTGCTTTTAATATCATAATATGGCACGACATCACCCTTCGTGCTTTTACACTCTCATCCTCAGAATGATCAATACACGGCATCACCCTTCGTGCTTTACACTCTTCCTCACAATAATCAATACACGGTATCACCGTTTGTTCTTTACACTCTTCCTCAACCAAACAATATCAATAACAGGAGTCCGGCAAGGAAAAATCAACAATATGAACAATAATAATAAATCATAACATCCCGGCAAGGAAAAAACAGTAGTAATATCACCATCCCGGCAAGGGACACAACTATAACCAATCTTACTCAAGTACATATCTTCACGTACAATTTCTCAACCCAAAACCAATACTCAACAATAGTCATTACCAAGAATTTCCACCAAAATGAATAACCACAAAGTGAAATTCAAGCTATGACACAGTAAATATCAATGAAAACCACATAATTCATAATATCCGACTCACGGGCATGCTTGACACCAACGCATAGGTACTCGTCACCTCACCTATACGTTGAATATGGTATTAACACATAGCAAATAAGATACAACACCTATTCCCTTAAGCTAAGGTTAGGTCAAACACTTACCTCGACTTCCACGACCAAAATCAAGCCTCAATCACCGTTTTTCCTTTTGAAGTTGACTCCAAATCAATTGTATCTAGACATAATTGACGCAATAACATCAATAAACGCTAAAAAATTTAATTCCAATGCTTAATTATAGGTTTTCTAGCATTCTTCCAAAAAAGTCAAAAATTGACCCCGGGTCTGCTTGGTCAAAACATGATGTTCGGACCAAAACCCGATCACCCATTCACCCACGAGCCCGAATATGTAATTAGTTTCAGAATCTGACCCCAAAGTGAGGTCTAAATTCCAATTATTCAAAAAACCCTAACTCTACCCAAATCCCTAATTTTCTACCCTTAAGAACATGATATAGGCCTAGAAATCTAATGGATGTTAATGAAAATTGAGGAAAACAAGACTAAGAATACATACCTATGGTTTTGTGGTGAAATTCCCTTTCAAAATCGCCCAATTTTGAGTTTTAGAGAGTGAGTTATGAAGTTTTGATAAAATCCCGTAATGCTAATGTTTTAAGAAAACTGGGCAAAAATTTTCCTTATGCGTTCACGACAAAACAACCGCGTTCGCATAGTCTACCCTCCAACTTCCATGTTTGCATCCAAATGGGCGCGTTCGCATTGCTTTAACACTACCCAGCCCCCAGCCTTTCCCTTATGCTATGCGTTTGCGGCCACCAGTGTCCGTTCGCGTAGAGCAAATTTACTATGCTCCACGTTCGCACCTGGTCCTATGCGTTCGCATAGTACAAATCTTCCCCCTCCCAATTCTGTGTTGTGCGTTCGCATGGATGACCATGCGTTCGCATAGAATAAAACCTCAGACACCAGATTTTCTAAGTCTGAAACACTCCGACGCCTATCCGAAACTCACCCGAGCCCTCGGGGCTCCAAACCAAACATGTACACAACCTCAAAAATATCCTACGGACTTACTCGTGCAATCAAATTACCAAAATAACACTTTAAACAACGAATTTAGCCTAAAAATCAAAGAAAATTTCCAAAACTTTCAAAGTATAAAATTTCACAACTACGGGTCCGAATCACGTCAAACGACTTCCGTTTCTTACCAAATTTTACATACATATCATAATTATCATATTGAACCTGTACCGGGCTCCAAAACCAAAATACGGGCCTGATACCATAAATTTCAAATATAATCAAATTTCTAAAATCCTTTATATTTTCAGAAAAACAATTTCTTTCAAAAATTTATTTCTCGGACTGGGGACCTCGGAATTCGATTTCGGGCATACGTCCAAGTCCCATATTTTCCTACGGACCCTCGGGGACCGTCAAATCACGGGTCAGGGTCCTTTTTCCAAAATGTTGATCGAAGTCAACTTAAATCAAAATTTTAAGGCAAAAACTGGCATTTTCTCAGTTTTTTCATATAAAGTCTTCCCAGCTATATGCCCGGGATGTGGACGCAAAATGAGGTAAGATAAAAAGAGGCTTTCAAGGCCTCGAAACACAGTTTTGACTTATAAAACAAGGGATGACCCTTTTCGGGTCATCACATTCTCTACCTCTAAGACAAACATTCGTCCTCGAACGGACATAGAAAGGTACCTGAATCGCGGAAAAGGTGGGGATATTGGCTCCACATATCGAACTCGGACTCCCAGGTAGGTGCCTCAGCAGGCTGACCTCTCCACTGAACATGAACCGAAGGATAACTCTTCGATCTCAACTGACGAATCTGCCGGTCTAATATGGATACCGGCTCCTCCTCATAGGTCAAATCCTTGTCCAATTGGACACTGCTAAAGTCTAACACATGGGATGGATCGTCGTGATACTTCCGAGGCATAGATACATGAAACACTGGATGCACGGATGATAAACTCGATGGCAAAGCAAGCCTGTAGGCCACCTCTCCCACTCTATTAATGATCTCAAATGGACCAATGTACCTAAGGCTCAGCTTGCCCTTCTTTCCGAACCTCATCACACCCTTCATGGGCGACACCCGAAGCAACACCCGTTCTCCGACCATGAATTCCAAATCACGAACTCAGCGGTCGACATAACTCTTCTGCCTGGACTGAGTTGTACAAAGTCTATCCTGAATGATCTTCACCTTATCCATGTCATCCTGCACTAACTCCATACCCAACAACCGAGCCTCTCCCAGCTCAAACCACCCCACCGATGACCGACATCGCCTACCATACAACGCCTCATAAGGAGCCATTTGAATGCTCGACTGATAGCTGTTGTTCTAGGCAAAACTCAGCTAAAGGCAACAATTGGTCCCAAGAACCTCCAAAATCAATGACACATGCTCGCATCATATCCTCTAAAATCTGAATAGTACGCTCGGACTGTCCGTCCGTCTGAGGATGAAATGTTGTGCTCAACTCAACCCGTGTGCCCAACTCACGCTGAACTGCTCTCCAGAAATACGAGGTAAACTGAGTACCTTGGTCAGAAATAATAGACACGGCCATACCATGAAGGTGAACAATCTCCCCGATGTAAATCTTTGCTAATCTCTCCGAAGAATAGGAAACTTCCACCAGAATGAAAGCGCTGACTTGGTCAGCCTATCCACAATGACCCATGCCGCATAAAACTTCCTCTGAGTCCGTGGGAGTCCAACTACGAAATCCATGGTAGTACGCTCCCACTTTCACTCAGGAATCTCAATCTGCTGCATCAATCCACCGGGTCTCTGGTGCTCCTACTCAATCTGCTGCATCAAGCGCTGACTTGGTCAGCCTATCCACAATGACCCATGCCGCATAAAACTTCCTCTGAGTCCGTGGGAGTCCAACTATGAAATCTATGGTAGTACGCTCCCACTTTCACTCAGGAATCTCAATCTGCTGCATCAATCCACCGGGTCTCTGGTGCTCCTACTTAACCTGCTGACAGTTCAAGCACCAAGCTACATATGCCACGATATCTTTCTTCATCCTCTTCCACCAATAATATTGCCGCAAATCCTGATACATCTTTGCGGCGCCCGGATGAATGAAATACCGGGAACTATGGGCCTCCTACAATATCAACTCACGAAGTCCATCAACATTAGGCACACAAATACGGCCCTGCATCCGCAAGACTCCATCATCACCAACTGAAACTTTCTTGGCACCACCGCGCCGCACCGTGTCCCTAAGGGAACGCAAATGAAGATCATCATACTGCTGATCCCGAATGCAGTCGAATAATGAAGAACGAACCACAGTATAAGCTATAACACTGCTGGTCTCAGAAACATCCAATCTCATGAACTGATTGGCCAAAGCCTGAACATCTAAAGCAAGCGGTCGCTCCCCGACCGGAATATAAGCAAAACTACCCATACTGGCTGACTTCCTACTCAAAGCATCGGCCACTGGATTGGTCTTCCCCGGATGATATAATATGGTGATGTCATAGTATTTCAATAGCTCCAACCATCTCCTCTGCCTCAAATTCAACTCTTTCTGCTTGAACAAATATTACAAACTCTTGTGATTCGTGAACACCTCACAAGGCACGCCGTATAAATAATGCCTCCAAATATTTAGCGCGTGAACAATAGCTGCTAACTCCAAATCATGAACTGGGTAATTCTTCTTGTGGACCTTCAACTGACGTGAAGCATATGCTATAACATTGCCATCCTGCATCAACACTGCACCAAGTCCAATCCGAGAAGCACCACAATATACAATATATGGCCCTGAACCTGAGGGCAAAACCAGCACCAGTGCCATGGTCAAGGCTATCTTGAGCTTATCAAAACCCGCCTCACGCTCATCTGACCACCTGAACTGGGCACCCTTCTGAGTCAACCTAGTCATCGAGGCTGCGATAGATGAAACGCCCTCCACAAACCGACGATAGTAACCTTCTAAGCCCAAGAAGCTCCGATTCTCTGTAGTTGATGTGGGTCTAGGCCAATCCTTAACTGTTGAAATCTTCTTGGGATTTACCTGAATACCCTCTGCTGATACAACATGGCCCAAGAATGCAACTGAGATCAACCAGAATTCACACTTGGAAAACTTAGCATACAACTGACTGTCCTTCAAAGTTTGGAGAACGACTCGAAGGTGCTGCTCGTGCTCCTCCCGACTGCGGGAATAGATCAGAATATCATCAATAAAGACAATCGCGAACAAATCCAAATAAGGCCTGAACACTTGGTTCATCAAATCCATAAAAGCAGCTGGGGCATTTGTCAACCCGAATGACATCACTAAGAACTCATAATGCCCGTACCGAGTGCGAAAGGCTGTCTTAGGGACATCAGATGCCCTAATCCTCAACTGATGGTATCCAGATCTCAAATCAATCTACCCTGAAGCTGATCAAACAAATCATCAATCCTCGGCAATGGATACTTGTTCTTGATAGTAACCTTGTTCAAATACCGGTAATCAATGCACATCCTCATCGACCCATCTTTCTTCTTAACAAACAACACCGGCGCACCCCGTGGAGAAACACTAGGCCTAATAAAGCCTTAATCTAGCAAATTGTGCAACTGTTCCTTCAACTTCTTTAGCTCTGGCGGGGCCATACGATATGGCTAAATAGGCTGGGTGTCCGGATCCAACTCAATGCAAAAGTCAATATCCCTGTCGGGTGGCATACCCGGCAGGTCTGCAGAAAATATCTCTGGAAACTCACGGACAATGGGCACAGACTCCATAGAAGGAACCCCGGCACTAGAATCACGAACATAAGCCAAATAGGCTAAACACCCCTTCTCGACCATGCGCCGAGCCTTCATATATGAGATAACCCTACTGGAAGAATGACCAGGAGTCCCTCTCCACTCTAGTCGAGGCAACCCTAGCAATGCTAATGTCACAGTCTTGGCATGACAGTCCAGAATAGGTTGATAGGGTGACAACAAATCCATCCCCAAAATGACATCAAAATCAACCATATCAAGGAGTAGAAGATCTACACTAGTCTCAGACCACCAATAACCACTACACACGAGCGGTAGACACGATCTACCATAATAGAATCACCCAACGGTGTAGTCATATATACAGGAGTACTTAGAGAATCACGAGGCATAATCAAACAAGAAGCAAAATATGATGACACATAGGAGAATGTGGATGCCGGATCAACCAAAACAAAACATCCCTGCTGCAAACTGAAACCATACCTGTAATGACTGCATTGGAGGCCTCAGCTTCAGGTCTGGCTGGAATAGGATAACATCGTGGCTAGTCCCCACCAATCTAAACATCCTTGGGACGCCTATTGCTGGCTGACCTCTACCTCTATTAGCCTGACCTCCACCTCTGACTGTCTGACCTCTACCTCTAGCACCTCGACCTCCACCCCTAGCTGGCTGAGGGGGTGGCAGAGCACCTGGTGCGGGAATCATAGCACGGGAACCCTGGTGCTGAGAACCACTCGAGGCTCAGGGGCAAAATCTAGCAATGTGCCCCGGGTCACCACATGTATAACAAGATCTCGGCTGTTGAGACTGCTGGCCCTGAAACTGTCCCTGTCGACCGGAGTAACCACTCTGAAAACTCTGGAGCAGCAGTGCACTGATAGGAGTTGGTGGTGCATTGTAGGCCAACTGATCAGAATATGGCACGTGGGAACCACGACTACATGGAGCACTACGGGATAACTGAAGTGCTGACTGAAACGGCCTAGGAGGATGGCCTCTACCGAAAGAATCTCTGCCCCCAGACGAGGCACCACTGAACCGGCCAAAATGACGAGGCCTCTTGTCAGACCCCTGACCACTACCCCGTGATAACACCATCTCGATCCATCTGGCCACATTGGCCGCCTCCTGAAAGGAAATATCACTCCCTGTCACTCTATCCATCTGCAGTCTAATCGGCTGAGCTAGCCCCTCAATAAACCTCCTCACCCTCTCTCGGTCGGTGGGGAGTATCATGATAGCATGTCGGGACAAAGTGATGAGCCTGGTCTCATACTGTGTAACTGTCATAGAACCTTGCTGGAGATGCTCAAACTACCTCCAGAAATCCTCTCTCTGGGTAACAGGAAGAAACTTCTCCAAGAACAAATCTGAGAACTGAGCCCAAGACAAAGGTGGTGACCCAGCTGGTCTGGTCAAGCAATAATCCCTCCACTAAGTCTTGGCGGGACCTGAAAGGCGGAAAGTAGCAAAATCGACCCCATTGGTCTCCACGATCCCCATGTTCCGAAGAACCTCATAGCAACTGTCTAAGTAATCCTGGGGATCCTCTAAAGGTGCACCGCTAAAAGTAGTAGGAAACAACTTGGTGAACCGGTACGATCTCCATAAAGCATCAACATACATAGTTTCCCCATCAACGGCCTGAGCCGCAATACCCGGCTGAACAACCCCGGCTGTCTGAGGTGCTGGAGTCTGGAACTGAGAAACTAACTGCTCTGGTGTGCGGGTGGCGAGAGTCTGGTCTCCTCCCCCAGCCTGAGAGACGGCTGGTGCTGTAGGCAGTAGACCTTCCTGAGCAACGCTCTCCATAAGGCTCACTAAACGGACCAGAGCATCCTGGAGTACCGGGGTGGCGATGAACCCCTCTGGAACCTGAGCTGGTCCAACCGGGACTGTCTGGGAAGGAACCTCATCGGTAAACTCTACCTGAGGATCCTCCACTGGGGTTGCTGCTCTGGGCTGAGCTCTGCCCCTGCCTCGGCCTCTAGTACGACTTCGGCCTCTCGTAGGAGCTGCAACTGGAGGCTCGGGCTGTTGATCAGTAGATGAAGAAACACATGTTCTCGCCATCAGCGAGAGAATAGAATAGTATAGAAATTCAATTAGAAATTAGAATTCAAATAGCATGGCAGAGAAGAATAGATGTGAAGTTATTCCTAAACTCTGCAGCCTCTAGGGATAAGTACAGACGTCTCCGTACCGATCCCTCAAACTCTACCAAGCTTGTCCGTGAATTGTGAGACCTAAGCAACCTAGTGCTCTGATACCAACTTGTCACGACCCGAATTTCCCACCGTCGAGACCGTGATGGCGCCTAACGTTGAAACCACTAGGCAATCCAACGTGAATGTTCAATTTACTTTATTCTTTTATTATTAGTCATAAACAGGTGAAAGGAAACATTAACATGAATAAAAGTAGTAAATGAAGCAAGGTATATGACTCCTCCAATGCCTTTACGAAATTTCACAAAACCAAAATCCCAGAATATTGGAGTCACAACTCAAGGACTGTCTATGAGTAATACATATAAAAGTCTGAATGAAATAAGTACATATGTTTCTGAAACAACTAGAACAGAATACAAAAGAAATAGGAGGGGACGCCAAGTCCTGCAGACGCTAACATGACTACCTCGGTGTCTTCGCGTGGACTGAAGGCAACCTCCTCGATATAATGTCCGTAGGGTCCTGTACCGGGATCTGCACAATAAATATGTGCAGAGTGTAGCATCAGTACAACCGACCCCATGTACTAAGTAAGTGTCGAGCCTACCCTCGGCGAAGTAGTGACGAGGCTAGGACACGACAACCAAACATCCTGTGCAATTTAATAATATTCGGAGGAAATAATAATAACAGGAAGTAAACAACCAGGTACAAGGAAAAAGGGGAACATGCTGGGGAAAGAAATACCACATAAAGGAAATACTGAAATAAGACACTAATTCAATATCAACTTGAACATCAGGGAATAACATCACAGTGGAAAACGTGCACGTCATCACCCTTCGTGCTTTTACTCTCATCCTCATAATAATCAATAGAAACAACACGGCATCACCCTCCGTGCTTTTAATATCATAATACGGCACAGCATCACCCTTCGTGCTTTTACACTCTCATCCTCTCAATGATCAATACACGGCATCAACCTTCGTGCTTTCCACTTCCTCACAATAATCAATACACGACATCACCCTTCGTGTTTTACACTCTTCCTCACCCAAACAATATCAATAACAGAAGTCCGACAAGGAAAAATCAACAATATGAACAATAATAATAAATCATAACATGCCGGCAAGGGAACAATAGTAGTAATATCACCATCCGGCAAGGGACACAACTATAACCAATCTTACTCAAGTACTTATCTTCACGTACAATTTCTCAACCCAAAACCAATACTCAACAATAGTCATTACCAAGAATTTCCACCAAAATGAATAACCACAAAGTGAAATTCAAGCTATGACACAGTAAATATCAATGAAAACCACATAATTCATAATATCCGACTCACGGGCATGCTTGACACCAACTTATAGGTACTCGTCACCTCACCTATACGTTGAATATGGTATTAACACATAGCAAATAATATACAACACCTATTCCCTTAAGCTAAGGTTAGGTCAAACACTTACCTCGACTTCCACGACCAAAATCAAGCCTCAATAACCGCTTTCCCTTTTGAACGTGATTCCAAATCAATTGTATTTAGACATAATTGACTCAATAACATCAATAAACGCTAAATAATTCAATTCCAATGCTTAATTATAGGTTTTCTAGTATTTTTTCCAAAAAGTCAAAACACGTGGTTCGGACCAAAACCCGATCATCCATTCACCCACGAGCCCGAATATGTAATTAGTTTCAGAATCCGACCCCAAATTGAGGTCTAAATTTCAATTATTCAAAAAGCCCTAATCTACCAAAATCCCTAATTTTCTACCCTTAAGAAGATGATTTAGGCATAGAAATCTAATTGATGTTAATGTAAATTAAAGAAAACAAGTCTAAGAATACATACCTATGGTTTTGTGGTGAAATTCCCTTACAAAAACCACCCAATTTCCGTAATGCTACTGTTTTAAGAAAACTGGGCAAAAATTTGCCTTATGCGTTCGCGACAAGACCATCGCGTTCGCATAGGCTACCCTCCCACTGCCCTTCGCGTTCGCGTCCAAATGGGCGCGTTCGCATTTCTTTAACACTACCCAGCCCCCAGCATTTCCCTTATGATATGCGTTTGCGGCCACCAGTGTTCGTTCGCATAGAGCAAATTTACTATGCTCCGCGTTCGCACCTGGTCCTACGCGTTCGCACCTGGTCCTACGCGTTCGCATAGTGCAAATCTGCCCCCTCCCAATTTTGTGTTGTGCATTCGCATGGATGACCATGCGTTCGCATAGAATAAAACCTCAAACACCAGCAACAACTTAAGACACTAGATTTTCTAAGTCCGAAACACTCCGACGCCTATCCGAAACTCACCCGAGCACTCGGGTCTCCAAACCAAACATATACATAACCTCAAAAACTTCCTACGAACTTACTCTTGCGATCAAATCGCCAAAATAACACTTTAAACAACGAATTTAGCCTAAAAATCAAAAAAAAAAATTCAAAACTTCCAAAGTATCAAATTTCACAACTACGGGTCCGTATCGCGACAAACGACTTCCGTTTCTTACCAAATTTTACAGACATATCATAATTATCATATTGAAACTGTACCGGGCTCTGAAACCATAATACGGGTCCGATACCATAAATTTCAAATATAATCAAATTTCTAAAATCCTTTATATTTTCTAGAAAATAATTTCTTTCAAAAATTCATTTCTCGGGCTTGGGATCTCAGAATTTGATTCCGGGCATACGCCCAAGTCCCATATTTTTCTACGGACCCTCCGGGACCGTCAAATCACGGGTCCGGGGTCCATTTTTCCATAATGTTGACCGAAATCAACTTAAATCAAAATTTTAAGGCATTAACTAGCATTTTCTTAGTTTTGTCATATAAAGGCTTCCCGGCTATACGCTCAGGCTGCGCACGCAGAACGAGGTGAGATAAAAGGAGGCTTCCAAGGCCTCGGAATATCGTTTTAACTCATAAAATAAGGGATGACCCTTTTTGGGTCATCACAAAAGAATTTTGATGGGTATCTATATAAGTGCTCTTCTTCTAGATCTTAAGGAGTTGAGAAGAAGGCAAAACTCGTGCCGCCGTCGCTCCCTCGATCGACTTTGACTTTGGCTTAAGATTGATTGATTAATTTTTTGGACCATTTTTAATTTTTCTGTTATAATTTGAATTTTGCTGTTTGCATACATGGTCGTTTTATAAAACAAGCATTTTGAGTTGTAACCTTACCTGAAGGGTTGTAACTCTTTAGTATAACCAAATGTTTCTTTGTCTATAAATACATGAACTCTTCCTCAGATTTTCCTTACGAAAATTCTGATTTATCCTTTTTCATTCTGCATTGTTTTAACAGAAAACAAAGCAGCAGGTGTGAATTTACTACTGCTCTTTGAGTTCGTTGATCTCTCGGATTTGAAGTACCACTACACCAGTGAGGTTATCCGTTCTATCATGGGAGGAAATAATCCTAATCCTCGGGTACTATGCGGGGATTAAGTTTCTTAAGGGAACACTATGAATTTAGTGGGCTCAGATACATTTTGTATTTTTCTGATTTTTCCATTGCTACTGATTTTGAATATATTTTCAAATAGATTTATAAGAATATTTCGAATCTAATTTTGGGGTTTCATTGTATACTAGATTATGACAACGGGAGAAATCGCATTTTCTAAAGAAGAAAATATAATGATTGTAAACCTCAATTGAGTATTATTATTACCGAATATTCTTCTTTTCAGCTTAATAGAAAAATACATTTTTTTTTTGAAAAAAAAAACTAACTTGTGCCATGTTTTCTGTGCCCCCTCCACCCCAAATACTTAACGTTTTTAGGACTCTATTTTCTTCAAAAATTTAATTATTCTTCTAAACACAAACCCAAAAGAACTTATGCGTTGCTTTACTTTTTTTTTTTTACACAAAAACAACGTTGAAATTGTGCTCCATAAATAAAAAGAAAATACTCTTGTTTTGGTTGAAAAAGAAAGTACTCATTCTATAACATGAAAAGAAAGTACTCATTTTGGTGAAATAAAAGAAAATACCTTTTCTACATCATTAAAAGAAAATTTCACATTGTATTGAAATAAAAGAAAATACTTTTTCTACATCATAAAAAGAAAATACTCTTTTTGTTGAAATGAAAGAAAATACTTTTACTACTGTCACGACCCGATTTACCCTCCAAACGGTCTCTTGACGGCACCTAGTCTTTACGACTAGGTAAGCCTAAATTTGCGAAAAATAAGACAAACAGTAATAGAATAGTAATGAAGAAGAAATACTATAAAACTAAGCCGCTCGGCATGTACAACTTTTACTTTCCCAAAACCCGAAATATCACCAAGTCACAAGCTTTATACAACTATAGCTCTATACAATCGGAATAAAGAAAATGTGTATATGTCTATCTTTTATGCCTATAGTAGAGTAGATAGGGACACATGAGATTCTGCGGACGCGGCAGAATTACCTCGTGGTCTCCTGAGCAAGTGCTGTAGTACTCCTAGCCAAAACGCTGTGTACTGGTACTTGGATCTGCACATGGGGAAAACATGTGTAGGAAAGGGCGTGAGTACTCCATATTCGGTACTCCGTAAGTGCCAAGCCTAACCCCAGTCAAGTAGTGACGAGGTCAGGTTAAGGCTCTACTGAGTTTGAAAGTAAGACAGTTATAAGTTTGAACAGTGACATATAAATAGCTAAGATAAGCAGAATTTAAAGGAAAACTGAAAGAAATAATAAAGAAAAGCCCTCGGCTCAACACAACATTTCTCAACAGCAATTATGCAATGCAGTACAAGGAAAAAGCTCCCGGATCTCAGTCCGTAGTCCCAATTTAAATATGCTACGCAGTATAGGGGGAAAGCTCCCGGATCTCAATCCGTAGTCACAATTTAAATATGCAATGTAGTACAGGGGGAAAACTCTCGGATCTCAGTCCGTAGTCCCAATTTAAATATGAGATGCAGAATCCTATCAGATACGGCTTAATTAAACAATTCAAGAAAACAGTAGGCAAGAATAAGGTAAAACTACCTAAGCATGGAGCAAATAGTAGCGAGTACGGGGAATTCAAGTGATAACAGGTAGGCATGCTCATTCCTATGATAACTAATCAGTTATAACATGAAGCAGTAATATAGGAATGAAATGAGTTATATCATGGTAAGAAAAGCGGAAATTTAGCAACCATGACCCGTGTACGCACTCGTCACCTCACGTACACGACGTCCACATAGTAAAATCAGTATAAAAATGCCTAAGGGAAATCCCCAACACAGAGTTAGGCAAGCCACTTACCTTGCATGTGCTAATCAACTCAATACCACGCTCTTGTCACGAGTATCTGACTCCGGGTGGCCCAAATCTATTCAATTCGATTGCATAATGTAAATATCACTTCAAGGAAACAAAATAGCTAACTAATTCGAAGCTAATACGCGAAATTAGGAAATTCGCCCAAAAAGTCCCTCGGGCCCACGTCTCGGAATCGGGTAAATATTATATTTTCCGGATACTCGTTCACTCACGAGTCTAACCATATAAAAATCTCTCAAATCAGAGGTCAAACACCCAATCAAAACTCAATAATTTGGTCTATGAAGTTCTTTCCATTTTTCCCATTTTCTACCCATAAATTTCGAAATTTAAGGTTGAATTTAAGATTGGAATCATTATCTAAATAGGTTAGAAATCACTTACCCAAATCACCCAGGTGCAAAAGTCCTAAAATATCGCCTCTCCCGAGCTCTCAAAATCAAAAATGGTGAAAATAACATAAACCCTCGGAATTGGGTTTCTAAAAGACTGCCCAGATGTTGCCTTATGCGATCGCGTACCATGAGTCACGATCGCGAAGAGTTAAGGGACACGCGCCTGGAAATCCTTCACCGCGTTCGCGTCCACATGTCTGTGATCGCGGACCCCCAGCCCTCAAGTCTATGCGATCGCGTTAGGGGCCATGCGACCGTGGAGAACAAACGTTGACCCTTTCTTTAGACCTAAGATCTACTAAGCTATTGCGACCTAAGACATGCGTGGAGGCCAAATTCCCAATACACTGCCGATATCGATTAGAGTTCCGCGATCGCGGAGAACATTTTCTGATAGCCTCCATTTAACTCTGCGCGATTGCGGACTTGCTCTTGCGATCGCGGAGAACAAATACCTGCTACTGTAAAACCAGCAATAGACTTAGACCAAAATATGCCCGTTTGGGCATCCGAATGTCACGACCCCAAATCCTAACCGGTCGTGATGGCACCTATCGTGGAACTAGGCTAGCCAACACTCATTAACTTTCACATTTTTCTTTTCAAATATCTCAAGTTATTTTCAGCAATTCATAACACGCATATAAATTTCGGAACCTTTAAACAAATCAATTAAGCTAACAATCTACAACCGTCCCCAAGACCCGGAATCAACCTGTCATGAGCATCTACGAAATAAACTAACTCTGCTGTTGTCATACACAAATTCTAGGAATAACATTAATTCTAAATAAGGAAGGGAAATTGGAGAAGCTGTGGACGCTGGGCAGCTACCTCGAAATTCCGTAAGCTGCTGATAAAAAACTCGGACGACAACTGCTCCGAATCAATACCTGGATCTGCACACAGAGATGCAAGGAGTAATGATGAGTACGCCAACTCAGTAGTAATGAAAATAAATCACAGTCTGATAAATAAGAAACACACAGCACAGATACACCAATTTACAAAAACAGTAAAACACCAAGTCACCGTTAAGTATTCATCAAATACATAAGTTCGAAAACCATTTTTCCAGAAATCCTTTGAAACAAGTATAATTTCAATATATCTTAGTAAAACTCTCAGTAAAAATCAGTTTGAAAAACGAAGTGAATCATAGTTCAAAAACTCAGTAAAATTTTCATAAATCTGCCCCTCGGGCCATAATCATTTCTCATAACAATCTTAGTATCAGCCCATCAGGCAACCTCACAGTCACTCAATATCAGCTCATCAGGAAACCTCACAGTCACTCAGTATCAGCCCATCAGGCAACCTCACAATCAGTCAATATCAGCCCCGCGGGCAACATCACTCATTAGGTACCTGCGCTCACTGGGGGTGTGTACAAACTCCGGAGGGGCTCCTACAGCCCAAGCGCTATAACAAGCAACAACATGGTATAAATCACACACAATATTGGCCCTCAACCTCTCTCATATCACAACATCCTCACAAAAATAACCCACAACCTCACTCAGTCAGACACTCTCAACATGCCTTTCAGCCCATAAATATACCGGGTTCTCGACCCAAAAACAGTATTTCATTTTCGATAAATAGTATCAAAATACTCTGAGTGTCAAAACAATTATCAAGAAACGACTGAGTGAAAATCATAACATATCAGTGAGGAAAATAGTAAAATCAGCCCTCAAGGGGTAAACAAATCGGCACTAGGCCCCAAACATGGCTTACAACCCAAATCATATCAAAATATATCAAAACTATTAAACATAGGCTTAAAAATTGATTTCGCAACTCAATAGTTGCCTAAACAGGGAATATATTTCCAAAGTTCCAATCTTTGCATTCCAAAACCCGTGAAAGGGTGTAGAGTCCGGAGTTTCATACCCTCTGGACAGGATTTAAAGACATTACTTACCTCAAACTAGCTTGGAAACTATTCCGCAATATTCTTGCCTCTCGAATCAACTCCCGAGTGCTCCAAATCTACCAAGTTTAGATTTTAATCATCAAATTATGCTTAAGGAATGAATTCCATTTGAAAAATACCAATTTTAGCTCAAAAACCGAAATCAGTCAAACTCGACCCCCGGGCCGCATCTCGGAACTCAGAAATTATTATACCAAAATGTTTTTATCATCTCACGAGTCTGTACATATAAAGAACGCGAAAATCGGAGTTCTTTTGACCCCTCAAATCGACTCCTAAAGGTCTCATAATCTCAAGCCCTAACCCCACCTTTTTCTACTGATTTTCATGAATTAAACACTGAGATTTTTTTCCTTAATCACCTATAATCAAGTTTCAAGGTCCAAAATACTTACCTCTATGATGAACACTGATTTTCCCTTTTCAAAATCGCCTCAAAAGCTTCTTCCCGTTCAAAAATGGTGTTAAAATAGGTTATGGTCGCGGAAGGGTTTTAATTTAACTGCCTAGATTTTTAATAAAATGGCCTGTGCGTTCGCACGCTCCCAGGCGCGTTCGCACAGTGTCCTTCCTACTCTCTCACACGATCGCAGCATTGTGCACGCGATCGCACAGTCACTAGTCCCCTTTCCCTCACGCGCCCAGGCCCCTGTGGGGTCACACACACTCACACGCAATCACACAGCTTCCTCCCTCTCTACACTGCGATCGCACCACTTCCCTTGTGATCGCATAGAACAAATTCCGGGGCCTCACCAACAGACCTATGCGATCGCATATGACACCCCGCGATCGCATAGAGGAATTTACACCCTGCAACACACCAGCAAAAATAACAGATTTTTCAAGTCCGGAAGTGTCCGTTAATCACCCGAAATCAATCCCGACCCCCTCGGGACCCCAACCAAATTTACCAACACATCATAAATGATCATTCAAACTTAGTTGCACTCTCAAAACATTAAATATAACCTCAAAACACCAAAATCACATCGGATTCAAGCCTAAGAACTTTGAAATTTTCTAAAATCCACCAATGATACCGAAACTATTCAAAACAACTCTGATTGACCTGAAATTATGCAGACATATCCAAATGACACTACGAACATGTTCCAACTGTCAGAATTCCATTCCGACCCCGATAGCCTATTTTCCACTGCCGACCGGAAATCACCAAAAACTAACTTTCGCCGATTCAAGCCTAATTCTACACCGGACATCAAAAAAATATTCCGAACACACTCCTAAGTCCCAAATCACCTAACGAATCTATCCGAGCCATACAATCTGCATTCCGAGGTCGTTTACCAATAAGTCAACCCTCCGTTTACTTTTTCAAACTTTAAGGCTATTTTTAAAGACTAAGTGGCTAAACTCTCATTATAACCATTTTGATTTCAAGCCTACCAACTCTAACACATCAATAATAGTATAAACAACCTATGACAAGTCAATGACATCAATTATAATGCAAATTCTACGTAACGACCAACCGGGTCGTTACATTCTCCCCCACTTAAACATACGTTCGTCCTCGAACGTTCCTAGAGTTGTTCCAAACACCACCAAAATTGTTTTGTAACCTACCATGCACATATTCGGAGGTAAGTCCACGTCACCTTACCCCATATAGGTCTAATAGCACCACACAGTTGAAATTTCGAAGTCCAATCTAGACCCATAAACCTTAGAACTAAATTTCCGCTTCTGAGTCCATTCACTAGATCAAATTTCCACAACTATAACTGAATAAGTCTGAGCACACTGTAACACGTCATATCCGTAATCCAAGATGAAATACCATGATCCACTGCATGACTCAATCACCCATGGTGATAACTCCTAATCACAATAGTTTCTTATAACAACCTAATACCGGTAATAACCTCTTATCAAACAAAGCCTTGCTTTAACACCTTCATATGGTGCCGATGATGAAAGAAACACGTAGAAACCAGCAACCATTTGCCCAATCAGCATCAATACCATCCAGAGCCATAGCTCGTGCAACTCGTGCACTCAATAACAACATCCCAAGAGCTCAATTCATAAAATAGAGAAGACTCACACGAGAGGACTATCCTGCCATTACTTTATCATGCTAAAAGCCTGATACACATCGTGAAATTATATCACACAAATTCGACACCAAGGATCATACCTCTACCTAACTCAGATACAAAGCGTGATCCCATCCAACCGCTGGACCACATGACATACTCCAGGCCACCTTGCTCAAAATCAATAACCATACGAAATTCGACATCAAATACTCAAATTGCATTTCCATAACCACGGGGAAATCGGACGATACCAGGCCACCCGAACCAGAAAGAACATAACCAACAGGTCTCAATCCTGCAACACCCCAATTACTTACCTTACTCAAATCTCGCTATAAAGCCCCGATAGAACTACACCCTATGCACATATATAACCAACGATCACAACTCCCCGAAACACCGAAAGGTAACTCATAGATCACTCCAAAATACGAATATGCTCAGTGACAATCAAATGGTGCATCCCTCAACAATAGCAATTCAGAGTCAACAATTCCGACTCAGTGTAGAACACACACCCACACTGGCCTACCAAAAATTCTAAATCAACTATGGTCATCCACATCAGGTAGACAACTCTCCAACGGTTCATAATGACTGAATCATGACATATACTAACACCTGACTAGCTTTCCTCGCCTTCTCATTGTTCACGACCACAAAAATAATTTGTTCATGAAAAATCCCGGTCGCAAAATCCATGAGGCGCACCAATTACCATATCTGATCCCAATTCCACCACTTAATTATATAGCACGCCCCTAATACTTTATCATTCCACGAGGGATACCCCCATAATTCCTCTGTGTCACCAAGAAACCTTGAATATCAGCAGTCGATCCCACAAGAGAGCGTCGTAAAACCAATGAAGCACCCTTATTCAAACACATTGCCTTAAACATATTGTCCTTAATGAATGTATACTCTCATCCAGTCACCTAATAGTGGTATCCTTTACCTAATCATCTGAAACTGCTAGTTCTGACCTTTCTTTCAGAACTGAATTGTGACCTCACATATGCCACTCTCCACTATACTCAAAATACCGCATACGCCATGCAATCCTATGATAAATATAAGAACTTCATGTTTCCTTTCTAGCCACAAACAACTACGTACCCAACTAGCCAAGAACTTTTCATTTGATCCCATCTAGAAGAAAAATCACTATACATCACATGGCCCTCACGCCAGTAGAAATATACATCTTTAACCGTGGTAGAAGCCATCAAGAACTCCTGAATCACATTTGTACAACACCAAACTGCCAGGACTGAATCCTTCTAACTCCACCAAGCTACGCATGCCATCAAATCCCAAGAGTATTTCTAAGAAACACCTGTAGCAACTCATTACTTCAACACACCGACATAACTAATCATATCCCTTATCGTTTATCATGCTGATCCGACCTACTACCATTTGTCCTATTTATTCAAGTTCCATCTTACTTACCTTCGAACTGATACTTCTTCTTGTCATAATATCGCAACTCTCTCAGATATCCCCAACAACACTACATTAGAAATACCTACCCTGAAAAGACTTCCTGCGAATTTAAAGTCATTACCTTCCTTTTCCTGATACTGATGGATAGAATCCATGATAAGGTAAATACACCACAAGCCTTGACACCTTCCACGTAAATCTCAGTTCTAGCCCTTCTCATACCTTGAAGATCCTCGATCGCCACATATAACCTTGAATCCGTCTGAACCATTCTCGAACGTCATTTATTCTACGCAATTTCAATTACATTAACCAAGTAAACAAAACGACCTGACCCCGCTTGCAATCCACATACTAGAAAAGTAATCCACTCACTTGAAGCAACAAGAAAATTCATACCTTGCACACACTACACCTTTTACAATTACCACTTAATCATTCAATAGAATCCATTTACCCATAGAGTCCATTACAACCTGTATCGAAGAATTTCCATTACTCGAGTCAATTCCCAAACTCCACCTCTGCAAGGCAATAACTAATTCACCAACATACCTCGAACCGAAACCGATACAACACATAATCGTGTAATCAACTTATCATT